>SJYC01069119.1:0-102449 GCA_006408675.1 Madoqua kirkii
CAGAGATGGGCGATGCTTCCTTTGATGTCGGATGACAGTGGGGCAGGTCAGGAGCCCGGCTGTAAGGCTGTAAATACTGAGGACAGCCCAGTGTCTCCAGAAGGCACGTGCGCGGCGCTGGGCCTCGTGTGTCTGTGCTGGGAGCAGCCGCCTTGCTTCCCACGGCCTGGCCAGTGCTTGCAGATGCCACGTGGACAGACCTGCCCCTGCTCTACTGTTCACGGCCACGGCACTGTGGAGGACTCAGACCCTAGGACCCTGTGCTGGTGTTCAGCAGGATTTAAGAGGCCTCTTTGTAAACAGCGCCAAAGAGTCATTCTAGCGACACGCAGAGCTCCGCGTGGCCGTGGTGCCGAGTGCAGCTTGGCCTTTTTTTAAATTTGTTTGGGCTCTTCCCTGCTTTATAAACAGAGGGGAGTGTCTGCCTCCAAAATTGTCTTCTTGGCAGGATGGGAAGGGTAGAGAGAGGAGAATTCTTCCTTCCCTGCTCTGTTCTTCGTGTCTCGGGGGACACGTCTCCAAAAGCTGTTTTGGAGAACCCGGCTTTCAGTATCCTCGAGTCCTGAGTGTTTAGAGGTGGGAGGGACTCAGGCTGACTCAAGCCGACCCCAGACCACATGGTGTCAAGAAAGAAGGTGGGATCCCATTTTCCTATGTACTGAAGTAGAAAGGAGGTGTGATGCCACATTTACGTCTCAGGCACCTTGTCAGAAGTCCTGCTGAAACAGACTCCCCCAGAGGTCTGTGGGGTCTGGGTTGGGAAAGGGGAAGGACCAGTGTCAGTTGAAGAGCCATCCTCAGGACATGGGAGGAAGGGTGACGTCAGATGTCAGATGCTGCCGAGGCCGGCTTCCCTCTGCCCCAACATCCCGCACAGCCATTCATTAGACCTTCTGGTCAGGAAGGTGATCTTTTGCAAGAAGAGGGATGGTTAACTGCAAGTCTGGATCTGTAACCTGGTTGTGGGCCCTGCCAGATAGATATTCCCCATCACTTTGGAATGCAGAGGTGTGACCCCCAAGTCCCCAGGAAAGTCAGACTGTGTCCTCACTGGAACCCCGTTCACCATCCCCCAGCCCCATCTGACAGGGGCATCCTTCCCAGAGGGACTTTGGCTTGAAACCTCAACCTGGCCTTGATGGTTGAGTTGAACCCACTTGATCAAGTCCTGGAAGAAAAATCAAAGGCTATGAAGGGAAAATCGTGTGAGGTGCTTATAGTCCCGAATACATCTCTATACAAAGAGACGTATTCTTTGAAGCCTGAGTCAGTTGGCTCAGTGCCCTGCTTGCTCTAAAGGGAAAAGCTCAGAAGAGTTAGGTAGAGCCCTGAGATGAGGAGAGGAGGTGTCTGCCCACAGTCCCGGGCAGCACCCCGCCCTGGCCTGGGCAGAGCTTCTGAGGGTCCCTCCGGTGCTGCACCCGGTGGGTATGTTGTCTTCTTCCCAGGACTTCCATCACTTCATCTGCAACATGAGAGATTCTTGATAAAGTGACCAAGCCCCAAGTTCCCCAGCTGTGTAGAAGGTGCTGGTTGAAATTCCAAGGCTGTTCAATGTTATACAAACAACTGAAGGAATATGATAGTAATTGGAAGCCAACTGCAGAGATTACTCAAACAGCAAGTCTTTAACCCCCACATACGTCGGTATCCTTGGCTTAAACTGTTATCTCTTTCCTGATCAGGAGATAGGACTTGAATTTTTGAAAGCGTTAGGGACAGGGGTGTCATTGTTCAACAGGGAAAATATTTCAAAACATGACACTCAACAGGCTGTGAGTGGAAAGGGGAGGTCTTAGTAAAAAGTTTGGAAACCATTTTTTCCAGCATTTCAGAATTCTTAATAAAGTTTGGTTCCTTCCCTCAGACAACACTGTGGGTGATCTTTGCGGACTCTTCCAAGCCTAAATTTGTAGAACGGTCTAGATTCAGGTCTGGAAAGTGCTAAGCCCACTACAGGAAGCTCCAAGGTACCTCTGCCTCCCCCCTCTGCAGTCACTCAGGTAGTAATTCCATGTGTAATGTAACCAGAACGCTCCCTTTCCATTTCTGTTAATTTCCAGATTGGCTCGTTAAATCTATACATTCCAGAGACTTGGTCCAACATTCCAGGGAACCTTTCCATGGACAATCAGAGCAGGAGTTCTTTGCAGCAGGGTTTGTTCAAGCAGAGGGAATGTGAGAAAAAGAAAGAAAAAAAAAACCCTCCAGAACCAATTACCTTCATCTTGCAAAGGGGAACTCAGATGGCAGCCTCACTAGCCTCACGGTTACCCCGACCACATCTCTCCCTGGGTCTGCCTTGTACTCTTCACTTCACGCAGTGTCTCAGTTAGCCCAGCTTAGGGCCTGGCCTCAGTTTGCTTCCATTTGTTGAACTCCTACCGTAGACAAGACACGGTGCGCTAGCAGCCCCGCCAGAGAATCAGTGCAGTAAATTCCAGGGCGTGCTTTCCTGCATTGTTGTTGTGACACAAACATATAAGTGTGTTTTAAACTTCAGAGTGCAGCTGCCAGGGGAGGTGTCTGTTTTGCTGCCAGATGGGTATATAATGTACCACACATGTGAGCAGGGCACTGGGGAATTTTCGCTGGAATTAGCAACTGCATAAGAACTGGAAGCAAATAAATAAATAACCCGAGTGTTCAAAGGCCGTTTATCAGCTCAGTTTATCTCCACTGCTAAATGCCAACTTTTTTTCTCGACTTACTTTTGCATTCCTCTGACCTTCACAATTCTTCCAACATTCGGGATTAATCGAAGTTGCTCTCACGGCTCTTCGGGCCCCAGATCTTCCAGCCCTTGTTTAAAGGACTGGCCTGCTCTTTTTCTCTGATGTGGTTTGGTGGGGCGATAAGTTTTCTATTCCCCAAAGGGAAGCTCCAGGCAGTGGGGAGTCAGGAGGAGAGTTCTGGTCCCCAGGCTTCTGGTCTCTCTGTTTACCACCTGTAATGTGGGGGCAGAGGCAGTAGGCCACCAAGCCTCATCCGTGTGTTTGTTATTGGAAGGATCCTCAGTAAACACATCTTGAACCCCCAGTGAATGCATGTAGCCAGGCACCTGTCTGTGAGGCGGCTCCTGCTCTCGGGAACCTGTCAGTCCCTGGTTGGAGAGAATCCAGCAGGTAAACGCAAACGGATGTTTGAGTCAGTCTATGCTCCCTGCCCTGAGACCAGTGCAGCTAGTACCAAGCCGTGGCAGGCATATAATCAGTAGTTACTGAATGAACAAATGAATGGATTCTGGAATTACAGAAGTTCAGTTCTAACTCAGAGGCAAAGCAGCAACCAGACTTACCTTGTTTCATGGCCAAGCAGCAGGCTCACGTGCATGATGTCTCTATGTGACATAGAAGCAGAGAGCCTCCCCCTGCATGTATGGGACCCCTTGTGGGATGCATGGCTCATTCTGGCTGGGAGCTTTTGGGCAAACTCAGATCGCACCAATATATGCAGTGGCCCTTCTGAGTGAGAGAGGAAACAGAGAGTTAAGAGCACACACTCTGAAGCTGGAGTGCTGAGGCTCCTGTGCCAATGTCCCCTCTTCATCTGCTCACCTATAAAGTGAAGGAAGAATAGTACCTACTTCAAAGGTTGCTATGAGGCCTCACTGAATCAATACATGTGAAGTGTTTAGAACCGGACCTGGCACAGAGTAAATACTAATTATTTAGCTCTTTCTAATGTTATTATTTGGAGGAGAGGCGAGGGTGTCAGGACCTCTAGGCAGCTCAGTTTTTAGAAGGGGTGAAGGGTAGGAGGGAGGGCTGCTGCAGTTGGAAGTAGATTGTTCAGAGGCTGTGGTCAGTTTGAGTGAGTTTCTGAAGTGTGGCTCTGTAGCCCTCAGGTCCTGTCTGGTGGGCAGGTTTCTACAGTAGTGGAGGCAGGAGGTCATAGGTGAAAGTAGATAGCAGCAGCTTCCTCCTGGTTCTGGTTTTAAGCAATAAGCATCTACCCTCCCAGCACGCGTTGTGCATGCACACGTACACACATGTGAACCACACACAGACACATGCAAATGTGCATACACATGCGCGCACGCGCGCACATGCGCACACACACACACGCACACACACACACACACACACACACACCCTCTCTCTCTGCCTTACTGAATGGGTGAGAGTTTAGCAAGTAACATCCAGTCAATAGGCAATCTCAGGTAGAGTGGTCCAGAGTCAGCTAGGTAGGCCAGAGCTGAGGGATATATTTGAGTGCTTAGTAGGGAAACTGAGGCAGAAATCTAGTAGATACAGGTTTCCCAGAGTTCCTGGCAGGCATACCTGAAATCAGGTCTCTGGCAGCCAGACCATAAGTCTCTGCTACTGGCATTGCTAAGCAGCAGGCTCCTGGCCTGGCAGGGCTTGGTCTGAGGACCACAGGAGCACAGTCAGCAGTGACCCACGTCCCAGAAAGGAGAGAGCTGAAGAGGGGCTTGATGGAGACCTGGAGTTGAGATGGGGCCCTGGAGGATGACTTGGATGACCAGAGTTGAGGCATTCCAGGCAGAGGGGGATAATGGAATGAAGATGCAGGTGGGATGATGCATAATGAGGTCCAGGAATCTGAGCACACTTGTGAGGATGGAATGGAGTGGAGGCTGTGTGTGGAGGGGAGAAGCCCGGGACGAGAATCAGGATCCAAGGCCAGGGGAGGGGAACCTTGGAACTGAGATGGTAATGAAGAGCACTGGCCATTTTGTGAGCCCTGTCACAGTGCATCTGATGCAATTAGAGTTTCTGTATGTCTATACTGTGGAAATAGTGGCAGATTTTATTTTCTTGGGATCTAAAAATCACTGAGGATGGTGACTGCAGCTATGAAATTAAAAGACGCTTGCTCCTTAGAAGAAAAGCTATAACAAACCTTTATTGTTCAGTGGCTCAGTTATGTCTGATCTTTGTGACCCCATGGTCTGCAGCATGCCAGGCTTCCCTGTCCATCACCAACTTTTGGAGCTTGCTCAAACTCACGTCCATCGAGTCTGTGATGCCATCCAACCATCTCATCCTCTGTTGTCCCCTTCTCCTCCCGCCTTCAGTCTTTCCCAGCATTGGAGTCTTTTCCAATGAGTCAGCTCTTCACATCAGGTGGCCAAAGTATTGAAGCTTCAGCTGCAGCCTCAGTGCTTCCAATGAATATTCAGTGTTGATTTCTTTTAGGATTGACTGGTTTGATCTCCTTGTAGTCCAAGGGGCTCTCAAGAGTCTTCTCCAGCACTACCATTCGAAAGCATCATTGACAAACCTAGGCAGCATATTAGAAAGCAGAGGCATCACCTTGCTGATAATGATCCATAGAGTCAGAGCTATAGTTTTTCCAGTAGTCGTGTATGGATGTGAACGTTGGACCATAAAGAAGGCTGAGTGCTGAAGAACTGATGCTTTCGTGTAGTTCATGGTGTTGCAAAGAGTCAGACATGACTTAGTGACTGATCATAAAGTGGTGGAAGGAGCAAGAGATTGACAGAGGAGCTTTCTTAGGAGCCATTGTGGTGAAGAGCCTGGACAGGGCAGAGGCCTGGATGGAGGCAGCAGGAACAATGAGGGAAGGAGAGACGGGAGAAATGCTGTGAAGCAACAAGCTCTGGCTCCTGGTGCTATGAGATACAGAAGGAGTGGGAGAAGGGGGAGGCCGGCTGTGGACCAAAGTGAGTTCTGTTTCCATCTCGTAGCACTCAAGCTGAGTGTCAAGGGCCCCAGTGGATAGGCCATCAGGAAGGGGCCCTAGGGAGTGGGGCCTGGGCTGGAGAGCAGGATTCTGGAGGCCTTGGCAGAGCTGGAGCTACAGATGGGGAAGAGATGGAGCACAGAGAGGAAGAGAGGAGGCTAGCGACAGAAGTGGGGACAGCAGCCGTCCTCAGGGCCAAGAGGGCAGAGAGGGGATGCAGGATCTCAGAGTGCAGGTTCCTGGTGTCCAGAGATGTCATCAGAGGCAAACAGGAGAGCCCAGCTCCCCCATGCCCAGTCTCAGGCAGGACCCTCTGCCACAGTCCTTGTCCCCAACACACACACACACACACACACACACGTTCACACTCACATGCTTGTTTGCACACATACGCATTTGTTCATAGACACATAAGCACCCCAGCACACATGCTTGTACACACACACCATAGCCTAACCCCAGGTTTCATCAGATGCAGGCTCGGGTAATTTCTCCTCTAGAAAACTCTGGGCAGCTCCCTGCTCCAAGCACCAGTTCCTCCTCCTCCACATCCCCACAGCCCCTCCCCGACTCTCCAGGCACCCATCGGATGACGTGGCAATGACCTGCTTAATGGAGGATCTCCCCATCAGATGTGAGCTTTGCAGGCTGCTTCCTCCATGGGCCCACAGCCCTGGACAGCACATGGGGCCCCTGAACTGGTACCAGCTGGTTGAAGAGAGTTCTTGTGAGAAGGGAGCTAGGGCAAATGGAGGCCTGAGCAGGTACCCGAGTGTTGGGCTGTGGCCTTGCAGGCTGCATCCCATGTGGGAAGTGGAAGGAGAGGAAGTGGGATGGAAGGAATACCTCCCCATAACTCCAGCTGCTGGAACCACCCCCTCCTCTCCAGAGTGCCCGTCACCTACTGTCCCCCTGTACCCAGGCTGTGCCCTTCACCTGACTTTCAGTTCTAACTCAGTTTCTGCTGTCTTTTGAAGCTGTGACCTGAGCTCCTCCTGTAACTGCTAGCTCCTCAGAAAATGCTTATTTAAATGGATTGTGGCCATTTGTCAAACGAGGACTGTTGAAAGAGGAGAAACCGACTGCCGCTCAGAGCTCCTTCCAATGGAACTCAGATTGCTCGAGCCTCTGGAATCATTTGAACGCCTAAAGGAGGCCGAACCATTTACTAGAAAGAGCGCTGGAGTCAGGGTTGTAGCGGTACTCAGCCACCGACCCCAGTCCAAACTGTTTCCTGAGTATCTTCTGAAGCCAAGCATAAGACTTGGCACCTTCACAAACAGCATTTTGTGTCATCAGTCCACAGAGCAACCTTGGGATACTGACTCATACACTGATTCATCAGCTTCATCTTATTTAACAATATCAGGGAACTCAGAGGGGTGAAGTAACTAGCTCAAGCTGGTAGGTTACAGGTTGCCTGATTGTTTATTTCTTAAATGTCACCGACACTGATTCTCTGCTAAGCACGTTATATATTCGGCCATCCCACAGCCTGGGAGGCCTCTGGAAATAGAAGAGGTTTGCTTTTGTCTGAGAAGACCGGGAGTGAGCCTTCAAGAAAGTCTGGAGTGGGAAGGGATGTCGTGTTGAGCCCTAGGATTCCAACAGCAAAGGACCGTGTGACTTGAACACAGAGTATTAGGGCCAAACTCAGTCTTGGGTGTCTGGAAACATCTGACATGATGTCATGAAAAGCTATGAAAGTGTCTCTCCAAAACTGCAAGGGAGGAATTAGGCTTTTGCACGTACGTATGTGTTCAATTTTCAGCTGTCCTGATTTATCTCAGAGAGCCGCTGGTTCTTCCTTGGACTTGGTCCAGGCCCCTCTGTGCCTTGACTGCACTGGGACAAGTCCTGCATGCCCAGCTCCTTTGTCCCATTTTTTTCTGGGCTGCTTGGTCTGTCCTCAGGGGTGTTTTTGAATCATGCATGGTCAGGAGCTAAGAAAATGAGAGCAGAGTAAACCTTGCCCCCCAGCCGTCAGCAAGAGCAGGGGATTGCCAGGTGGCCTGTGGACTGAGCGGGAACCTGGGGTAAGGAATGAGGACCCAGCGTCCCTTTGCTGTCACTGAGGAAGGAGAGGATGCCCAGGCCGCCCCTCTCAGAGCTGACAGTAGAAGAGGTCCAGAAAACAAAAAGTGGATCTGCACTGGGGAGGCCACAGTGTCCTCTAGGGAGGATTCAGGTCATGTGGAAGAGCAATACATAAATATAAAGAACCTGGGGTAAGGAATGAGGACCCAGCGTCCCTTTGCTGTCACTGAGGAAGGAGAGGATGCCCAGGCCGCCCCTCTCAGAGCTGACAGTAGAAGAGGTCCAGAAAACAAAAAGTGGATCTGCACTGGGGAGGCCACAGTGTCCTCTAGGGAGGATTCAGGTCATGTGGAAGAGCAATTACATAAATATAAGAGTAGGGTCTTTCTGGGCTTCCCCGGTGGCTCAGCAGTAAAGAATCCACCTGGAGTGCAAAAGATGCTGATTCGATCCCTGGGTCAAGAAGATCCCTTGGAGAAGGGAATGGCAACCCACTCCAGTATTCTTGCCTGGGAAGTCCCATGGATGAGGAGCTTGGTGGGCAACAGTCCATGGGGTCACAAAAGAGTGGGAGACAACTTGGCAACTAAACAACGAGTCATCAGGGGGGGTCTCGGCAAGTCCCAGGTGAGCAGAATCAGGTGTGGGTTGTAGAAGCCCCAGATGGCTGCGTAGTGGGTATCCTGCCTGGAGGGGCTCACCATGTAGGGGAAGAGACAGGCATGCTCAGGATTCCCGGCATGGGTGATGGGTATAGAGGTAGAAGGTGTGCCCAAAGGTCTTGGGTGTCAGGGAGGAGTCCTAGAGGAGGAGGAGTTTGACTTAAGGAAAAGAAGGGGAAAATGTCTTAAATACAAGCAACAGTCAGTGGCAGGACCAAGACCTGGAGCTGCCTGAGGTACTCTGGTGTGAGGAGGATGTGGGTGTGGCTGCCCTCTACACCCCACCTGACGGCCAACTCATGTCTTTGCCTGGGGTCTCGTGGAGCCCAGCTGTCAGGCCTGGCAGCAGAGGCTATAAGGAGGGTGAGGAATGTGGAGGTGAGAGTAACCTGGGAGGCTTCCTGGGGAGGAGGCATACCTGAGGCTTCAGTGGAGGAGAGGGTTTGGCAAGTAGGAAGGAAAGTGAGAGGATACTTAATAGGAGCACAGAACCAGGACCAGATGGGAACATGACGTGGAGGGGCCTCAGACGGGGAGAGGCCTCATGGTGTCACGTGACACAAAGTCTGGCACTTTCAGAAGGGGCTGGAGCTCACTTCTCCGGGGAATGAGCACAGGGGAGGAATCCCAGGGTCAAGAGAAGCTCCTGCCGTGCTGAGTGCTTGGGTCAGGGTGACCACTCCACGCCACAGTCTGACCACCTGGGAAACAAGGTTGCTGGCATCCTGTGATTACCTTGTCTCATGACCTTGAGCAGGACACGTCACTTCTGGGATTCAGACTGGGGAGGTTTGTCGACTGGGGAGGGTGGAGCACTGTGGCTCTGTCACCTCGCTGAGCACCTGGGAAGACAGTGAAACCATGCCAGAGCAAACCTCCCACCGGGGCCCCGCAGCCTGTGATGTGCTTCCCGCTCTCTCCATCACTGGTCCCTGCGGGCTTCAGGACCACACAGACCGCCAGCCCCGCTGTAAGTCTGGAGGGACTTCCTCAGCCACTGCCTGGAGCCTGCCCTGCAGACTGATCCACGTGCCTGGCGGCGGGAGCAGGCGGGCCGCCTGGCACCGGAGACGTTTGCCCTGGGAGGACAGCGGCCAGCCTGCTCTGCGCCCAGGGTCCTGCTCCTGCGCTCTGAGCTCACCGAGGTTTATTTATTTATCATTTGTTTGGGGAAAAATGGGAGAGAATCAAATCCAGCGAGCTATTTTAGCTGCAGTTGGTAGAAAGAAAGGCATGTCTGTTTCTCCCGAAAGAATCCCTTGCATTGTGGCCCTGGCCCCTTAGTTGGGTTTCAGCAGACAATGCCCTCCTTTCTCCCTGTGCCTGATGGCTCGCCCCCGCCTGCCCGCCCGCCTGTCTGCCCTTGGTCCAGTGGGCCTGCTGCTGCCCGCTTGACTTGGCTGCTGGGAAGGAAGGGAAGGAGATGCTGGGGCCCTAGCTGATCAGCCCAGTCCAGCCTAGCAGGTCCTCAGGGGCCACCATGCCCCTGTGGTCCTCCCATCTCTCTGCCTGGAGCCCGAGTCCATTGGTGTGTGTTGAGGGCATGCTCTGTGCCAGGCACTGTACCCACAGAACTGAAGCCCTTCTCCCTGATGGATCGAGGTCCGAGGTTCAGGTCTCGGATGAGCCCTGGCAGGCCCTCACCTCTGCCAATTCACAGACGGGAAAATGGAGGTTCTAAGAGGGTAGCCAACCCGCCAAGCGCACACATCGAGGTCTTATTGACTGAGATTTGTGTGGGGGGTGCCTTTCTGCTGCTCCCGGTGGGTCAGTAGAGGCTGGGAGTGACTAAGGCAGCCTCTGCCGGTGCCCTCGGGCCCCTGCCTTCCTGTCTGCAGTCTTCTCTTCTCCTCCACTTGTAACCTGGTGAAGCCTGTCATCACACACAAGGACAAAACCAGAGTCCAGCCTGGCCCCTGTGTAATTGGCTCCTGTCTGCCTCCCCAGCTTCACCACATGCTGCTCCCCTTCTTCCCCTCTCTGGTCTCGCTCTGTGTCTGTTGTGTCTTCAGCCCCCCAGACTCATTTCTGCCTCAGGGCCTTTGCACTCGTGGCTCATCTGCCTGCAGCTCTCTCCTCTGGTGACTGGTGGTCCTTGACAGGTAAGGGGGCCTCTGGTTTCTGCTGTCTCCCCTCACCCACACTCTTTAAAGCCTTGCCTTACTCGCCTTTGTATCATTTGTCCCTTGCTGAAGGCAAATGCTGATGTGCTTGTTGGAGCTTTGTCTCCCCCACCAGGATGTAAGCTCCATGCCTGGTGCATTCGTGGAACTTAGTAAATATATGTCTTTTTTGAATGAATGAATGAAATCCAAAATGTTGTGTCTTGATTTTCAGGGACTTCTCAGAATATTTTATTATTTCCTCTAGTGTGTTTCTGGGTCCTTGGGAACACAGATCTGAACTGTGGTCTAGGAAGGTATAGCGAGGTTGCTGGGGAGAAGCGGCAGAGGCGGGCAGAGCCGTTAGGCAACCAGGCTTCAGAGTCAAATAGACTGTGGCACTATAGGCTCTCTGCCTCTGTTTCCTCATCTGTAAAATTGGACTCCCGATGGCACTGCCCTCAAGGACTGTCTTCAGAAGTAAATTGGTCAATATATAAAAAACACTTAGAACGATGCTGGTGCCGTAGCAAGCATTATGTTAGTATTATAAACTATTACTCTTATTAGTATTTATTAGCTATTTTTACTAGTACTTTTTAAAGACATTTAGTATTTTTTTATTTTAATTTCTTTTTTTGGCCACACAGTATGTAGGATCTTAGTTCCCCAACCAGGGATTGAACCCGCACCCACAGCATTTGCCACTTAATCACCAGAGATGTCCCCACTATTACTATTCTTAGTGGTAATACAGTTATTATTTGAATTCAGCTCTGACATTGACAACTTTATCCTTATATTAGTCACCTAACCTCCATAAGCCTCAATTTTCTTACTTACAAAATAAGGTTAATGATAGAATACTAGCCTCATCGATTTGTCATGAGGATATAGTGAAAAAATGTGCATCAAACACTTAGTAAAGTCGTGGGAGTTGGAGCCTTAATGACCGGAAGAAGGGAGCGGAGACTCAAGGGGTGACTGAGAGGGTGAGCGGGCTTGGCCAGAGGTGGGGTGGGGCCAGGAAGAGGGGGTGATTCAGGGGCAGAGAAACAGGAAGAAGGGCAGCATCATGAAATTTCAGGAAAGGAATGCAGAGAGTAAGATGCCAGAATGGGGGGCTTTTGGAACCTTATAGAGGGATAGGAATTTTACATTCCTCTTCCCAACAAACTAAGTGCCAAGAAGTTGGGGTGAGGTCTTTGAGCCGGGCTTCCTCTCTGTTTCCCTCCTGAAAATCCAAATATTATTGCATTTGTTTTCAAATCCAGGGAGTAGAGAGAGGCAGGGAAGTCTCCACACTTGGGGTTCAAATCTGGAGGCTGTCCTTTACACCTTTGGTCCAGGACACCAAGAAGTGAAAGGGTGATGACCTGTAAGAAGTGAATTCACTGCTTCCTGCTCCAGGGACTGCAAGCTGGCTGGGGTGACAGATTTGAAAGCTTAATGTTGAACTCAGCCCCTTTTACTTTTCGTGACTCCATTTGCTTATAGGTCTTAAGCAGATCTCTCTGCTCCCCACTGAAGGACAGCTTGCCGTGGACAGGGAAGGCTTTTAGCATAACCTTTGCCCTATGTGTCTGCGGGTTTCCCAGGTGGCACTAATGGTGTAGAACCCACCAGTGCAGGTTCAAGACACAGGTTCAGTCCCTGGGTTAGGAAGATCCTCTGGAGGAGGGCATGGCAACCCACTCCATTATTCTTGCCTGGAATATTCCGTGGATAGAGGAACCTGGTGGGCTTTAGTCCCTAGGTTTAAAAAGAGGTGGACAAGACTGAGCGACTTAGCATGCACACAGCTACCTACACCTTTTCCCCACAATCTCAGAGCCCACTCCCGACACTCATCATCTTTAACCACAGAGCCTGTTTCGTTAGGATTTCAAAACTTTTGACCTCAAGATTCCAAAGCCCATGGCCCTCAAATTCCATAACTTGGGCTGCTTTGGTTTTCAGAGCCCATGTCACCAGTCTTGGAGCCTTTCAGGTGCCTCCTTGACTTCACATCCCTATTGTCTGGTCTGCCTGGTCCCTGTCATCCTGCTCCTGGCAGAATCCTGGACCAGGAATCAGGTCTGGTCCCGGGGCTTATGGTCTGCGGGGCTTCGTTACCAACAAGCTGTTCACCTGGATAAGGCTCAGTTTCCTCACCTTTAAAGTCTGAGGAACAAACAGCCTCAGAGGACGCTGGCCAGGGCTTGGAAGATAACGTGTTGGAATGGAAAGTGCTTCGCAGATGTGAGCTATTCCGGTTTCAGTGCCTGTCAGCCCTGCTCAGCGTCAGCATCGTGACACTGGAAAATCCAGCTACGTGCCCTGCTTGTCTTGGCTTCCATTTACTCTGTGGGCCATGTCTACCCTTGCTGTTTATTCAGAATTTTAACTCAATCCCCTCTCCCGTTCCTCCAGCCCTCTTGCTTGGTTTTACTGTTTTCCTGCTTTCCGATGCGTTTTTCTTGAGAGCCCAGATTAGGATCACCCCTCCCTGTTTCTCCCCCTCATTCATGCCTCCACCCTGGTGCTTGCCACGGTGGCTCTGTGCATCTGCATGTTAACTATGTTATTATGCTGATACCTCCTGTCCCCTGTCACTCAGGAGTCTTTGGAGTCTAATAGCATTGACTGACCTCCGAACAGGGTGCTGGCCTTTCTGAATCTTAATTCCTCACTGTGAACATGGGGAAAGGAACACACACCTCATAGAGTTGCTATGATTAGCAATGAGCAGGATACTAGGCTTAAAGTATTTAAAGTAGCTGGTGCTTAGTTCAGCTCAGTCGTGTCTGACTCTTTGCGACCCCATGGACTGCAGCACACCAGGCTTCCCTGTCCATCCCCAACTCCCGAGCCTGCTCAAACTCATGTCCATCACATCAGTGATGCCATCCAACCACCTTATCCTCTGTCATCCCCTTCTCCTCCCACCTTCAATCTTTCCCAGCATCAGGGTCTTTTCCAATGAATCAGTTTTTTACATCAGGTGGCCAAACAAAGTATTGGAGTTTCAACTTCAGCATCAGTCCTTCCAGTGAATATTCAGGACTGATTTCCTTTAGGATGAACTGGTTGGATCTCCTTGCAGTCCAAGGGACTCTCAAGAGTTTTCTCCAACATCACAGTTCAAAAGCATCAATTCTTCAGTGCTCAGCTTTCTTTATAGTCCAACTCTCACATCCATACATGACTACTGGAAAAACCATAGCTTTGACAGATAGGTGCTCATAAATATTAGGAGCGATGGTAAGTTAAGGTGAGAAGAACATAAACTTTGAATGTGGGTTCAAACCACAGCTGTACCCCTTGAGTGCTGGGTGATTTCAGGCAGGCTACTTAACTCTCCCAAGTCTCAACCTTTTCATCTTTAAAATCCTGCAAACTGGTATCATGGGGGTACAACAATTTTCTCATGCTAATATTAGTAAAATTCACGGAAAAGAGCAGACATACAGTAAATGGTGTCTTTTATTATTGCTTCCATCTACCTCCTTAGGGAAGAAACCTAGTCTTATTTTTTTCTGCTCCCCTTGGGCTGCTGTGTATAGCACAGTATAGTCCCTGAAGTGAATAAAATTAGCAAAACTGATAACTCAGATGGAAAAGACGACAGAGAAATGAAGGGAAAAAGATAAAACTTTGAGAGGAGAAAGGGCTCCTCTTCCTAACTCACTTCCTAACCTTATGAGACTAGCATTATGCTGATAACCAACTCCAGACAAAGACATTATACGAAAACTATAGAGCAGTCCTCCTTGTGTCGTTAATGTAGATGGATGCAAAAATTCTTAACATCTCAATGGATTCAGAAAAAACCATTGTCAAAATTCAGCACTGTTCATGAAAAAAAACTCTAAGTAAACTATGATTAGAAGGGAGCTTTCTTGATCTGATAAAGGACATCTGCAAAACACCTACAACTAACATTAAACATAATCATGAAAACTGAATACTTTTCCCTAAGATCAGGAACTGGTCAAATCATGTATCTGAAAAAGGACTTGTATCCAGAATATAAAAGAATTTTTAAAACTCAATAATTAGAAAATAAATACAGTTTCATAAGTCATAAGTTGCTCAGTCGTGTCTGACTCTTTGTGACCCCATGGACTGTAACCTACCAGGCTCCTCCATCTATGGGATTTGCCAAGCAAGAATACTGGAGTGGGTTACCATTTCCTTCTCCAGGAGATCTTCCCAACCCAGGGATTGAATCCGGGTCTCCCACACTGTAGGCAGACGCTTTACCATCTGAGGCACCAGGTAATGAGCAAAATGTTTGAATACTCAAGATACATGGGTGGCAAATAAAAACATGAAGAAAATGTTTCAGTTCACTTGTCACTCAGTCATGTCCAACTCTACGACCCCATGAATCACAGCATGCCAGGCCTCCCTGTCTATCACCAACTCCCGGAATTCACTTAAACTCATGTCCATCGAGTTGGCGATGCCATCCAGCCATCTCATCCTCTGTCGTCCTCTTTTCCTCCTGCCCCCAATCTCTCCCAACATCAGAGTCTTTTCCAATGAGTCACCTCTTCACATGAGGTGGCCAAAGTACTGGAGTTTCAGCTTTAGCATCAAGAAAATGTTTAATGGCTGTATTTATTAGGAAAATGCTAATTAAAATGGCAATAAAGTACTAGGACACGACTGAGCGACTGAACTGAACTGAACATGCTGATTAGAATGGCTAAAACGAAAACTGGCAATACCACATGTTGTCAAGTTTGTGGAGCAACTATAACCCTCATACATTGCTGCTGGGAATGCAGAATGGTACTCTGGAAAACAGTTTTTCAGTTTCTTATACATTAAATTTGAAGGGGATTTCCCTCGTAGTTCAGTCCGTAAAGAATCTGCCTGCAAATGCAGGAGACCCAGGTTAGATCTCTGGGTCAGGAAGATCCCCTGGAGAAGGAAATGGCAACTCACTCCTGTATTCTTGCCTAGAGAATCCCATTGACAGAGGAGCCTGGCAGGCTACAGACCATGGGGTCGCAAGAGTTGGAGATGATTTAGCAACTAAACCACCATACAGTTAAATGCTTGCCACACCTGAAAAATCCCACTGCTGAGTGTTTACCCAAATGAAATAAAAAATCTCTGTTCACACAGAAACTGTACACAAATGTTTATAGTGGCTTTATCTAGAATAACCCCAAGGTAGAAACAACCCAGATCTCCCTAAACTGAGGACCTGATACCCAAGCTGGGGTGTGTCTGTAAATGGAATCCTGCTCTGCACTGAAAGGAGAGGACTCCTGGCGCAGGGGTACAGGTGAGCTCGGATGTGTGAGGCTGGGTGAGAGAAGTCAGACTCGAAAGGCTGCAGGCCATGTGGTGCATTTCTGTGACATTCTGGGAAGTGAACAAACGGGGACAGAAAACAGCAGCAGCTATCGGGTTGGGGGTAGGGTGGGTTTACTACATATGACGCAGAAGAATTCTTTGGAGTGTTGGAACTTCTTTGTATCTCAATTTAGGGACTGATGGGGCTGTATGTGTTTGTTAAAACATATACACTGTATAATTTTTTCCTATATGTAAACTGTCTTAATAATGAAAAAAATTAAAGCCCCAAGAGCCTTTAGTAAAGCTTTAAGATCTCCAGAGTAGGTGAGTGGCATGCAAATCTGTACTGGACCTGGGAAATCTTGTCTTTCCCAGGTTTTTCTCTGACCTGTCTTTCTCTCAGACTGCATCCTGTCCAATCCACAATTTGCTGTGGAGTCCCATCACCTCCCTGGAGCAGAGTGGCAGCCTCCTTTTGTATCCTCCCCACCTTCCGCTGCTGCATATGCTGCCCCAGGATCTAAGATGGAAATGCAAACACAGCCCCTCCTTTCAAGGGTGCCCTTGGCCTTGCTGTGAGGTCTGAATCCATCCCATGGCCCAAAGGGCCCTCACCACTGGCTCCCCCAACCCCTCACTCCTAAGCTCCAGGGACACTGAACTACTTTGTATTAGCTGCCCAAGTCAGACCCGGTTCCACCTTGGTGCCTTTGGGGGTGGTCTGTTCTCTGCTCCAGGAATTCCAGCCTCCTTTTTTCTCTATCTTCTCAACCTCCGAGGTTCCCCTGAGACACTCCGTCCAGTGGAGCCCTCCTGAGACAGAGCTGCATGCTTCTTCCTCGGCGTGCCCCAGTCAGGCCACTTATCACTTCTCTGCCAGTGAGCGCGGAGCCCCGAAGGCCTCCAGAGGCAGCAGGGCCTTAGGGATCTGTCTGCCTTGCAGAGCCAGGTCCGTACTCTTCGCAGGAGGCCAGCCCGCAGAGCAGTGTTTGTGCTCCAGCAGGACGTCTGCCTCTGTCCTGGATGCTGTTTCCTAGAGGACCTCTCCTTGGTTATTCCCTTTTCTCCTGTTAGCCTTTCCTCTTAATTCATGCCATTATTCACTCATTCCACAGATATTTCTCAAGGCCCCCAGTCCACAGTGCCCACCCCCCACACCCGCAGCTCAGTGCCTGGGCTGCTCTCCTTATGCTGCACCTAGCTGGGTCTTCCTTTGCCATGCCCCCCGACAACCGTGCATAGCCATTCCGTGTCCCATGACCCCTCCGTTCTCAGTACACGCAATGCCTGTATTGCAGTGTCTTGCCATGGGTCTTGCGATGCCACCTCTCGTTCCTTAGGTAGCTCCTTCCGTGTGGGACTTCTGCAAGCCTCAGGTTGATGGCACCTGGCTCTGGTGACAGCTGACGGTAGCACATAGCATATGCTGGGGTGCAGAAATTACTAGCTGAGTGTCTGAGTGACTTTCACATGACTTGTCAAGACTGATGAGAAGCGGTGATATGTGTAAAGCAATCAGCAGGCGGTAGGTGCATGGTAAATGTACATGGTTGATTTCCAGTAAATTCCATGTGACAGCATATCTCACAAATGAGAGCTGATGTTTCCTTCTGTTGTAGTCTGTGGCTTTTTTTCCCCCTTGATGCATCACACATATAGCTGGGAAAGAGAGAAGAGTGCAAACTGCATTGTGCTGTCTTTCCTGAGACACAGGACACAGATGTCCTGGCCTCATTGCCTGGTAATGTGGGTCTGGAGTCAGGAGACCTTGGCACCAGCCAGGGACTCTGCCGATAGCATGATGTGTGATCCTGGCCTTCTCTGGGCCTCAGTTTCACCATCTGTAGTAGAAACTCAACTCTGGTTTCCACAATCCTTACAGAGCTATGCTTTTGCAGTAAGGTTCAGAGCCAATAGAGATAAACCTGGGTTTGCTTTTTGTTTTGAGATTATCTTTGCTTTTTCTACTTCCCACATCCTTTCTCCAGGAGAGCTGAGGGTTCATCAGATTGACTTATAATAACAGAGAGCAGATGTTCAACAAATCCCTTAGAACTTGATATTAACTACATTTTACAATGTACCTATGGAGGAACTTAGGTATGTTTCACCCACTTTTGAAATTTCCTGCCAAAAGTGGGGGAAGAAAATGAACATGTATTAATTGCTGGCTGTGTGCCAGTGTCCCAGTGGAAACCTTGTGTGCCTGTCCACATCAAACCTCTAGAACCCCATTCTGGGGTGGCCAGTGTTATCCTCATGTTTTTGAGATGGAAAGCAAGACCTAGAAAAAGGAAGAAGCTTTTCCAAAAGTTGGAACAGCCAAGTGATTGGGTGTTTGAACCCACTGCTTCCTGGCTCCAACGCTTGTGCTCTTCTTTTGAGGTTTTCAAAATAAAACAAAAACTCAATAAAAAGTCTAAAATACTTAGAAACAACCAATCGCTGAATACTTGGGCATAGAAAGTAAGAAGCATGAACTCTCAAATGGCCTGTCTAGTTTAAATCCCCCCTGTATCCTCCTACTAGCCTTTCTGTCTTGGGCAAGTTCCTCAGTCTCCTTGGTTTCCATCTCTTCATCTGTAAAATGGGTATAACAGTAGTCACTACCTCCTAGGCAGTTGTAAGTATTAAATAAATTAATTTGCAAAGAGATCTTATAGGAGTGCCTCCCTGGCACCCTGGTTAAATATGCCTAAGCACTGGGAATTATTATTGTTGTTGTCAGAGTTATTTCAATCCAAGCCTGGGATCTGGCAGGTTTCTGTTGGCTTCTCTGCTCTGGAGGGCACTAGGTGGGTGGCAGGGGATGTCCTTCTGGAGACTGTCATCATAGCTGCTAGGCTGCGGTCCAGCCCATGTGACTCATGAAGAGGAGCAACGGGGCGCCTGAGTCCTGCTTGGCCTGAGAGCTTTTCCTGGAGTAATGCCTGATGGTTGCTGGAGCGGGACCCTGAAAATGTATAAACACCTCAGCTGTGGAGACACTGCCTCCCCTGCTCTGGCCCCTTCACCCCAATCCATCCCCTCCCAGCCCTGGTCCTGCTCTGTCTTAAGTGCTTAAGTGCTCTGTGTGGCTGAGCCCAGGAAGTGCCCTGCTTATTCTCCAGGAGAGGAAGGGCTTTGCTCGGCCGGAGGTGGGGAGGGTGGCGTGTGAAAGGCCGAGCAGGAGCTCTTGGCGGCCCCAGTGAACCGGGAAGTCTGAGGACAAGAGGGGCCAGAGAGATAATTGCAGACCAGTTCTCCAGCACTATACTTTCCCCAATACGTTGGTCACTTGATGTGAAGAGCCAGCTCGCTGGAAAAGACCCTGATATTGGGAAGAATTGAGGGCAGGAGGAGAAGGGGGCACTGAATCAATGGACATGAGTTTGAGCAGACTCCAGGAAATGGTGAAGGACAGGGGAGCCTGGCAGGCTACAGTCCATGGGGTCCCAGGGAGTCGGGCATGACTTAGCAACTACACAACAGTAACAACTCCAGCACAGGTGGGACTGGTTGCATCACTCCCTCCCCTGCTCATGTTCCTTCATTCTTTGGACAAACATTTCCTGAACTCCTGGTTTGCACTGGGCCAAACAAAGTTAATACATAATATGACTTTGACAATTATATACCATTGACTTATGTTGAACACATAACATTCCAGGTGCTGTTCTAAAAACTTCCTAATTGTTATTTCATTTAATCCTCACATTAAAACCCAGTGGGTAAATTCTAGGATTATCTCTATTTTGCAGATGAGGAAACAGAGGTGAAATAAGTCACTCAGGGTCACATAGATGTCGCGTGGTAGAGAAGGGACTCAAGTCCAAGTAGCCGGGCTTCAGAGCGGCTGTGCCATTGGCCTCACAGGAGATGAAGGCAGATCAGTTCATCGTCGTCTCATGCCCTTTTTCAGTCTCCATAGCCCTGAGAGATGGGCAAGGCTCATTGGCCTAGTTTATAAATGAGGGGGCCAGAGTTGTGAAATGACGTACACGGCCAGGTTTACACATCTAGTTCACAGTCAGATTAAATTGGAACTCAGATCTCCTGGCTCTTAAGGTGATTTACTTTTCTCCTGCACTGGGCTGCTGTACATGTGTTAATACCTGGGTGTTTGTGGGTGATCACAGGGGACTGTGGGTGTGCACATGCATGTTGTGTGTCCTCAGGGGCACTCATGTTTCTCTGTGTGCGTGTCTGTGCTTGCACACAGATGCGTGGGTGTATGTGCACGCAGGTGTGTGTGTGTGTTAGGAGGGGGTGGGTGGCTGCTGGTGACCCTGAGTGTGGGTGAGGCCTAACCTGAAGACCTCAGCATGCATCCTGGCCCCACCACCAGGGTCCTGGGGCTGTACCGGTTTCCTTCCCCTCTCCCCAGCCTCAGTCAGGGTGAGTGATGGGCAAGGAGGGTCTCAAAGGTTCTGCCCTTCTATGGCACTCTCTGCTGCTGACAGGCCTCAGTAAACAGGGAAGGGATGGGCCCAGGGAGGCTGCACCGAGGAGGTGCCCCAAGAACAAGATGTTGGGACCAAGATAGTCGGCTGGAGTGGGGAAGTGTGGGCGGGGAGTGTCATTCATGCGCCCGACTGCTCTCCTGGGCTGGAGTCCAGGAATAGCTGTGGTGAGAACTACATTTTTAAAGTGGGTCTTAATGTTTTTCACTGTTGGAAAATATGCCATTATGGGCATTTTTCTCCTCCAAATTCCTGGACTGCCATGTCCCCCGAAGCTCCCCTCCCACACTGCTCACTTTATTTCTCTCTGACGAAGCCTGTCTATTTTTATTCCTGCATGCCACCCCCGTCCCTTGACTGCACATGGACGAGCCAGCTCAGGTCTTGCTGCTGTCTGTCTGTGCTGGGGACACGTGACCAGGGCGATGTGACTCGGCTCACGGCTGGGCAGCGGCCCGGGGCGCCAGCCTGTGGCAGATGGGGACAAGGTACATGTGTGGGCCCAGGAGGTTCCGGGGCTGGCACTGCTGCTCCCCAGTTCTCTAGAGGAAACGTGTAGTGATGGTCAGCAGTGACACACTGGTGGCATGAGGCCTGGGCTTCAGAGAGACACCATCAACTTCAGCTCACTTCTTCCTTTCCAAGTGTACAGACCTGGACAGGCTCCTCTACCTCTCTGTGCCTCCTTTCTTATGAACGAGAAGTGAGATGATAAGAGTAATGAAATAATACTGAGAACAGCAATGAGATGCTAATGAGGTAATAGTACCTGTGCACACTAACTCCAAGCATAGCCCAGCAGCCTGCTCATTGTTTTTGAGATGCCCACAGCCTGACGGTGCAGCAGGGAACCCTCTTGCTATGGGTGCGACGAGGCAAGTGGAATCCTGCTGCGCAGTGTCCTGCAGGGAACCAGGGGCTGGTAAGCAACACTCATTCCTCCTGGGAGCCAAGGGAGCTTTTCCAGGGCTGCTCTTTGAAGAGTCAGAGTTGATGGAGCAGAGAAGAGACCTAAGGACATTGTAAACAGAGGCCCAGAGAGCGTGAGCCCAGGCACCTGGTGGAGGGCTTGGGGCGGGGTAGGGGGCAGGCATGATGTTGCTAGGATGGAGGGAGTATCAGGGCTGGTGTGGGAGAACAGACTGGAAAACAAGGACCAGGTTGTGATGGGCCTTCAGTGACAGAGTTTTTCCTGGGGCATTGAAACCCTGCAAGATTTTAAACTTGGGTCTAAGAAGAACTACTCTGGGTACAGTATAGAAGGATGGAGCAGAAAGAGAGACTTGAGGCAGGGAGGAGGCTGTGGACTAGTCCAGAAGAGGGTTCCCAGATGCCTGAGCTAGACAGGCCTGGATAGATAAGCTCCTCTGAAGAGAGGTTTGGATGAATGACTTGGAAAAGAGGAGATAGACTGTGTGTGACCTTGAATAGGTCACTCATCCCTTGGGGGCTTCAGTTTTTCCATCTGAAGCAAAGCCACTGAGATAGTCTCATGATTAATATCAGAGTTAGACTCCCAGCTTGGTTTCTTACAAGGTGAGTTGCTTAACTTCTCAGAGCCACTGTGACTTTTATCCACAAAACAGATTAACAGTAGAACCAGTCCCAATGCGTTGCGGAGCAAATTAAAAAAGAGAATCCCGACAAAACGCAGCTTAGGGCCTGGCAGACAGCAAACCTACATAACTGGGCACTCTCATTATTGTTGCTCATGGCTAATTTATTTATTGCTATGATTACAATTTAAATCTTCTCCTTCCATTCCATGATAACCAAGTGTTTAAATAGAACTTCTCGAAGTTAGATCACAGTATCCATCCTCGTCCCCTGTGCTCTAAGCTGCTCCTGGAATGTCTCCTCTTCATTGTCACACTGACTTTTGCTGGACTTGAAAAACTTTAAAAGAAGTCTCTGCCTGCTCTTTCTGGCCCATCTTCCCAATTATTTCAAAGTAGATATGCTTAACAGTTATTAGAGAATCTTGGCGGGGCACTAGGAATTCAAGGTGCTCACTGCTTATCTCCTGCGTCTTAGTCCTGGTTCTCTTCCTTAGTGACACTGAGGACACTGAGGTTGGGAACTTCTTCCCGCCTCCCAAGCTCTCCCTACACAGTTTTCCCCAACACCCTGTGTCTGCCTCTTTCCCCGTGTGTATCACACATGCACACACACAGAGGCACAAAGGCACACACTCTGACTTTTCTCTCGGTGTGCAATTCTGACTCCATCCATGTCAGCCTCTTACCCTGTTTCTTCCAAGTACCCTTCTCAGATCTCTGCTCCCAGAAGGACTGACTCTCACCCCGGGCACTCTCACAGAGCTCTGCTTGTCTATTACAGGGACTGCCATGTAGCGTAGCTTCTCTGCAGCTGTGCACATCGTCTGCACCCAGCAAGGCCTAAGCGCTGTGTGCTTGCTTCATGCTTGACTTGAGTTGAATCCGGCCCAACTCCATTGTTTTACAGATAAGGACCCAGGGTTCCACTGAAAGAAAGGTGGGAGACCCTGCCATTCCCTTTCCCCCATCTCAGAGAGCAGTGGTACCAGAAAGAAGACAGACCGCACTGCGTGTCTTCATACATACCACCCCCTGCCCCCCACCCACCTGCTGTTTATGTTTACCCAGGATTCAGGACAAAAGAGACCATCGTTTTCAGATAAACAATGGGAAGGGGGAAAGGTTTGCAGAAAGCAGTATTCCAGGGAGGGGCAGAGCTGTGACTAGGGTAACCCAGGGTTTTGTGACTGTGTAATTCTGAGTTCTTCCCTCTTGTCCCCTCTGCTTCCTCCCTTACCTGCCCTGCTCCCTCCACACCTGTAGCCAGAACCCCATCTCATGTGTAACAGCCCAAGGAGAGAAGGATTCTGGGAACGGACTGTCCGTCCCTTTCTGTGGGCTTCTGGCCCCTTCCGGGCCTGAGCTCCCTTTGGCCTCGCCTCATTTCCCTCCAGCTTTGCTCTGCACGCCTGCACCCAAGGTTTGGTGGCTGTGGTATGTAATTTAGGCCCCATCTGCGGCTGGTAAAATATAGAATGAGCGGTAGAAGCGGAGAATGATGATATTGTTGGAGACCGCTGTGGGATCGGGGTAGGAGCCGGGGGTTTTTCCTGTTTCCTCTTGGAACAAGGAAGTCACGACAGATGTGTGTGCCCCGCGCCCACAAGAGCCCTCCCCTGAGCCTGGGGCACGTGCTCCCTCTCCCTGGCATCTGGGTTTGAGATGTGGCCCTCTGCCATCAACTGGAGATGGCAAGAGCTTGGCTGAAGGACAGTTGGCACCAGCAGGGCAGGAGGCAGAGAGATGGACCTTGAGAGAAGGTGCTTTTGCACAAGCGCTAGCCCGCTCTCCATGATGCCTGCTCCCTAGTCAGACCTCCGAGCTTCCACTTGTTACAGGAAGCTTATTCTGTTTTTTTTTTTTTTTTTAATTCCTGTTCTTGCTAGAAGAATAAAAGTGTTGGGGCCTGCTTCTAACCCTCTGAGTCACCCTGAACAAATTCTGGGCCTCAGTTTCTTCATCTGTAAGGAAAATGATGCTGATAGCAAGGATGGTGGTGATAATAATGAAGATGACAGTCCTTGTTTATTGATCAACATTCCAGTGTGCTGAATACCATTAATACCCCCTTTCTCCAGACGAGAAAGCTGAGGCTTTGGATGATTGACTTGGCAAGATCATGGAGCTCCTACATGAGAAAAGCAGAATCCCTTTGACAACAAGGATAGTGCAGCGGATTTTTTAAACTTCCTTCCAAGTCTGAAAATACAATGGCAATCTAATTTCTAAAACTTCTGATGCTTTTTCACGTTTTCTCTTCTGTCTATGTGTTGTTCCTCTGTAACTGGAGACACCCTTTTGTGTAAGTTCCACCCATTCTTTAAGACTCAGTTCTTCCATGAGCCTCCCCTGACTTCTCCAGGTCTGGTAGAGTCCTTATCAGCATCTGGGTCCCCACACTGTCTGTCCTTTATCCTCACACCTGTGAGCTCCTCTGTTCTCCTTTCCATGCCAGTGCATGTGAGCTCGTAGCTGGGAGGGAGGCAGGATTTTTCCCATCTCTCTCTCCCTCTGCCCCGATTGGGGCTGGTGTTAGGGTGGACTATCATTAGACCCACATTCTTTGTGCATCTATAAATGAAGAAGCATCCAATTCACAACCTCAGCCCCAGGTAAGCCAGTCTTCTCTCTGTGCTGCCTGATCTACAACAGTGTCGCACCCTCTGTGCTCAGCCAAGTCTGTTCTGAGGATGACTCTTCCCTGACCTCCTCTGAGAGCGAGGGAGAGACCTTGTAAATCTCAAGTCCCTGCTGAGTACTTTGCCATATGCTCTCCTGTTTCTGTTCCCAGCAGCCCTGCGAGGCAGCAGCTCTTAGCCCCATCTTTGCGTTTGAGCCTTGGAGAAGGGAAGAACTCTGTCCAAGGTTGCATAGCTACAAGGGGCACAAGTGGACCTTGAGCATGAGTCTGCCTGCCATTAACATCAGTGCCTTTCTTCCTGTGACTGTATGTCCCAAATCGAAAATTGCAAGATGTGATGGGCCCTTTGGGATGCCTCTTCTGGACATGAGAAAGTGTTTAAAAGGTATAGTTTAGATTCCTAGATATTGGGATTTCTAGGCCATACCAGTGACATAAGCAGCTCATGGGATATGAAATTTGAAATGAGGACTAACCCAGAACACTCAGGTCCTTCAGTCCCCATTGAGATGGAGCGTTTGTCCCTGCAGTCACGTCCTGCATTCTCATTAAGCATTGGTCCCTTTCTTTTGGAGTCTACTCCCCAAAATAGATGCCTACCCTAGTTTTATTACCTACTTTGTACTCTAGTCACGTGAAATACACTCAGCAGTCAATTCCAGAGCCCCACCTCGTGTGGGATTAGACCTTCCCCCCACCCCCAGAAGTTCTGTTCCAGCAAAGGGAGATGAAACAGCTCATTGCAGTGTAGTGATGAGAGTGTGGAAGCATACAGTGAGTTTAAAGCTTTGAGTTGGAATCTTCCGACTTCAAGTCCAACTCCATTAATTGGCTGCTGTTTGAACCTTGGGTGAGTCACTTAACCTCGCTGAGCTTTTGTTCCCTCGTCTGTAAAGTGTGGGTAACGCCAATGCCTCCCACAGGAATGGGGTGAGGAGTAGATGAGATAAGATACATGCTGCACTTAGCGCAGCCTTGGGCAAAGAGAAGCGCATCAGTAAATGGCAGGTGTGATGATGACTGTGTGTGCCTTGCTTCGGGGCAGGGGGAAGGGGCGTCCGAGGAGGCCTCTCACAGGAGCTGAAACCAGAGCCGCCTCCTGAAGGGTCAGTGTGGATCTGCCACCTGGCCAAGGAGAAGGGTGTTGGCAGTGGCCCCGTCACTACGAGCTCTGTCATTTTCTGCTTTTGACTCAGAGTCTGCCTTCTATTTTGAGAGGAGAGCAGTGGGCTTCTCTGAGAGCCACCTCGAAGGTTCTTTGGGATGCAGGTGATACCTTATTGGGACTCTTACTGGAATTCCAGGCCACTAGAAGCCCCCTTTTGCAGCTCCACCCTGAGCCCTGTGTCTGTCTGGCCCTGATCTCGCCCCACCCCCACCCACCTTGGAAATGCGGCCGATGACGAAACGGAGACTTGGGTCCCGTTTGTGGCTCCATCAACTCTGGAAGCAGATCATGGGAATTTTCTGAATCTGGGCCCCTGGCCAGAAGGCATTTATAATCAGACATGGAGCAATCATTAGAGCAGAAACAATAAATTACAACAGCACCGAGAGAACTCCCCAGCGCTGCTCCCGCGAGTGGGAGTCCAAGGAGCAGCATGCTGGCAGGCCCAGGGCCGCCTGCCCCACCGCACACAGGCTGCGTCCCCAGACGTCTGCTAGCAAGCGGGTGGGTGCCGCGGTTCTGCCTCACGTGTGCGCTGCAGGGACCCTGGCGGCTGCAGATGCGGGAGTGGGCGGGGGCAGCAGGGTGGGAGGGGTCTCCCACTAAAGCACCTTCAGAGTCAGCCCCTGGAGAGGTTGTGGGGTCTGCCTGGGGAAGTGAGGAATCAGAAGAACCAGAGATTTGGGAATCAGAAGACCTGCTAAGGGATCGTGGCAAGTACCTCCTTCTCTCTGAGGCTCAATTTCCTTGTCTGTAAAATGGGAATAGTCTTACCCATCTTTAACTGGATAACAGTGAAGATTAACACGTTAAACAGAGTCAGAAGCCTGGCACATACTGAGTGCTTCATGATGTCAGCCCTCCCCAGCTCCTTCCTCCCGCCCTCTGTGCAGTCCATATAGCAGCCATTGGCCATCTGTGACTGTTTAAATTTAAACTCAGTTGAATTGAAACATTTCGTTTCTCCATTGTCCCAGCTCATTTCAAGGGCTCGGTAAGCGGACATGTGCCAGGTGGTCACTGCAGTGGGTAGCGCGAGTACAGAGCATCCCATCATTGCAGAAAGTTCTGTGGGCCAGGGCTGCCCCCGATCCACCACCTGGGAGGAGTGTGGTCCAGGAGCCACTCAGTGGACCTGGCTCTGGGGTCACAAAGATGACAGAAACTCTGCCCTGGCCCTCCTTCCAGGTGTGGTGGAGGCACACCTTCCACCAGCAGAGATGAGCAGGGAGAAATGCCAAGACACTGGGCCAGAGGAAGAACGTCTCAACGGGCCTCAAGGGAGAAGGCTTACTGGAGAAGGCCTGAACTGGCAGGTCAGGGCCGTAGGGTGGAGACATTCTGGGTGGAGCGGTGGGGGCACAGCAGCACTTCCACACTGAGGGGCGGGGAAGCCACCGGCCCCCCAGGATCCACGGGGCAGGGACGCAGACCTGCCTGTTAGCGGGAGGGCTGGCGAAGGCTCTGGGGCCACCCTTGATTGGCTGCATGATGTCCCAGCATGTCATCTGTTACTCTTATCTGTCCTGTGTCATCACCATAAGGCAGGCTTCGTGAGGGCTGAGACCTTTCCTCTTTTATTCACGGCTTTATCTCCAACACTTAAAACAGTGCCTGGGACATAGGAGGGATCTGAACAGTGGACAAGTGAGTGAATGAAGGAAGGAATGGTTATGTGCAGAACAAGTAAGTTATGTTAAGTTTTAATTCCTTATTTGAAAAAATGGAGATGCCTTCTCTTTTGGAGTCCTAGAGTGTTCAAGAACAGGGCAAACTTTAGAGGGCCTCCAACTCAGCCCTACTCAAGGCCAGACCTTTCTCTTCCCCTCACCAGTGGCCACAGTTCTTATGTTTCCTCCACCTGGACAGGTGTGCCGAGAAGACCTGGGGTCTGTGAGAGCCCCTGAGTCATCAGATGTAGGATCTGGTCCCACCTGTGCTCACAAGTTGCTGTGCGACCCTGGGTCAGTTTCTTTCCTTCTCTGGACCTCAGTCCTATGAGTAAAGTGAGAGTCTTGGCCCTAGATCCCATTCTAAGTGTCTTGGGCCTTGGAGAAGAGGGCTGCCAGGAGGGAGAAAGACCTGGGGCTGAAGCCTCAAGGTGTGTTTTCTCAGCGTAAGGGATGCTGTGGTGAGTTGGGGGACCAGGGGACAAACATTAACCTCCATCCATATGCCACCAGCTTTTGAACAAAGATTCGTGTGCGTCTGCCTCCCGTCACACTGTGAGCTGGGAGCCTCCTTTGTCCACCAGCCGCCTCTGAGGGCAGAGTGGTGGGCGGGGGCCTGTCTCTTATACACATCTGACATGGAGCAATCATTAGAGCAGAAACAATAAATTACAACAGCACCGAGAGAACTCCCCAGCGCTGCTCCCGCGAGTGGGAGTCCAAGGAGCAGCATGCTGGCAGGCCCAGGGCCGCCTGCCCCACCGCACACAGGCTGCGACGGGGGCTGGGGGGGTGGGGGGCGGAGAGCAGTCCTGGTTAACCATCACTGAGACAGCAGTTCCCTTCCCTCCAACCTCCCAAACAGTCAGGGCCCTTGTTCTGACTCGGGACATGGAGCTGGGGTGGTGCTGGAGGCAGTGAAGAACAGAGCGTTGATCCAGAGGGATCAAGGTGCAGATACCCAGAAGAATCCCACCCCCGCCCCCCAGGAAGGGACCGCGCACTTTGCTCCTGCCTGTCCTAATCTCAGGGGCTCAAATGTTGTCAGAGCCAACACTTCCCTCATAAATCACCGGCCTCCTGGTCTTTTTCTTCTTTGGCGTCTTCTGTCAGACACCAAAAGGCACTCAGGAAGTTGGACCCTCAACCTCGGCTGACCGTGGCTCAGGATCCACCTTCCGGGAGGGAGGAGGGGAAGGTCGTGGTGTGATCTCCAGGAACTGGGAGAGTCTGTGGCTTAAACAGCCTGCACTCCACTGCCCACCTGGCTAGATCCTGGGGAATCAGAGATGGGGGAGGATTGGTCCCCCATTACCCCCGAGCACTGCCGTAGAGGCGGTGAGTATGGGAAAGGGTGGAGACAGGGGGAGCGGGAAGTGAGGTCTGCACAGTAATCTGCTATTTTCATACTGGAGTTCGTGCAGTGAGATGGGATTTTGGCTCAAGGAAGCTGAAGGAGAAGCAGCTAGACAGATGAAAAACAGCAGGAAGAGTATACAGGGAATAACATGTGCCAAACCCAGAGGCAAAAGAGGAGAGCCAGGGAGGGCTCCCTGGAAGAGAAGGTACCCCCTTGGAGTTTGAATGGGAGGCCTGGGGAGAGGACATTCCAGCTAGAAGGACTGAAGTGGGCAAGGGCACAGGTGTGTGAAATGCCACAGGTGTGTGAGCATGTATGTGTGGCAGGGCAGGAGCAGAAAAGGCCAGCAGTTGGATTGGCAAGCCACTGGGGAAGGTAGTTCTCACAGAAAGTCTGGCATGCCGCGCTTGAGTTCTACTCAAAGATCTGGAAGTTTGTTGAAAAATTTAAGCAACAGGGAGCTATAGACAGATGTGTTTCCAATGGGCTCCTCTGATTGAAAGGAGCTGGACAAGGAGACGCTGAAGGTGAAGAAACAGGTAACCTGTTGTTGATGTTGCTCAGTTCCAGCTGTTCACAACACCCAGAGTGCCAGCACTGAAGCGTCTTTCATGTGGCATAGCCCTGTCCAGCCCACTCATGAGCATCCCTGCTGAGGCAGGCCCTGTGCTGGTCCCTGGCATGTGCAGGTCAGGACTGGCCCCCAGGCATGCGTCCAGGGAGACGAGGGCAGCTGTATGGAGCAGAAGGCAGGTGGTGGTCCCACGTGCTGTGATCCTGGTGCTTCAGTGAGGTTCAAGACCACAGGAGGGAGACTAGAGTTTTCTGTCCATTCAGCAAGCACAGGGTCAGTGCCTGCTCTGTGTGCTGCACTCCAGGAATAAAAAGCTGAGCAAGTTGCAGGAGCCTTGGCTCTTGAGCTTACAGTTTAGTGGGGGGTACGGGATGCGGGGGCTGGTAAATTCCCAGGCAAATGCAGTACTCTTCGGGGAAGGGTGTGATGAGGGGACAGCACAGAACAGGGTGTGGAAATAGCCAGGAATTCAGGGAAACAGTGACGGGACTAGAGTGAGTGAGGTGTGGAGACACCTGGGACTCACAGTGTAAGGAGGTTCACTCTCTCAGGATCATGCAAGTGCAGGCTGGGCCCCTGCGAGCTGGGGCCTCTGTAAACTTTGTGCTCTCGGTGCCTCATTAGCCTCACCTTAGTCCTGGCTCAGCAGGGGAAAATTTGTTTCTAAACTAACATGTAGGCTGAGATACCAGGTTGAGCAGGAATTCGATGAAGGGGAGGTTTTATGGAAAGAGCATAATTGGTAAGGGGAATAGTCTACGCAAAGACCCCAAAGCAAGAGGTGCCTGCTCAGGGACCTGTTAGTCATCTGGTCTACTAGCCAAAGGGTCAGAAAGTGAGGCTGAGAGGTAGCCAGGGCCTTATACATTATAAGGGAGTCTGCATGAATTCCTGAGGCTGAAGGTGTTTGGCTGGGCAGAACCCAGGCAGATGAGAGTGGGAGAAGTGAGCATTCCTGAGCTCAGAGTGATGACCTGAGGGACCGCTCAGCCACAGAGTCGTCAGACTGACCCAGCTGGGTGTTGGGTGCTCTTACCAAGCTGTGGGTACCTGTCTTCACATTGGCTTTTTGCCAGAGGATTTGACTGGGAACATCTCAGAATTTAAAGGATGAAGGAATCTAAATTTTAAGAGCCTTGCTTACCCTGTCTCCTGTCCTTCCCCCTCCTATCAGTTTGGCAACTGTGTCTGTGTTGTTGGAGGTAGAGGCAGTCTTTTCACAGACTCATGGTCATAGGTTATGGGATTTGGAGATAGTAGAGATAGGGAAGGTAAAACTGTGAATGCCAGATGTAAGGTATCTGATATGTCATTTCATTTTAATCCTAAATGTATTCATTAAAGGTAGCCATTATCATGCCCACTTTAAAGACAGGAAAACTAAAGCTCAGAGAAATTTGCTAGCTTTCTCCCAGGTCATAGATCATATTATGGCAGAGGCAAGATTTGAACTCAGGTTGAAAGAGGATGCTGTGAAAGTGCTGCACTCAATATGCCAGCAAATTTGGAACACTCAGCAGTGGCCACAGGACTGGAAAAGGGCAGTTTTCATTACAATCCCTAAGAAAGGCAATGCCAAAGAATGCTCAAACTACCACACAATTGCACTCATCTCACATGCTAGTAAAGTAATGCTCAAAATTCTCCAAGCCAGGCTTCAGCAATATGTGAATTGTGAACTTCCTGATGTTCAAGCTGGTTTTTGAAAAAGCAGAGGAACCAGAGGTCAAATTGCCAACATCTGCTGGATCATGGAAAAAGCAGGAGAGTTCCAGAAAAACATCTATTTCTGCTTTATTGACTATGCCAAGGCCTTTGACTGTGTGGATCACAATCAACTGTGGAAAATTCTGAAACAGATGGGAATACCAGACCACCTGACCTGCCTCTTGAGAAATCTGTGTGCAGGTCAGGAAGCGACAGTTAGAACTGGACATGGAACAACAGACTGGTTCCAAATAGGAAAAGGAATACGTCAAGGCTGTATATTGTCACCCTGCTTATTTAACTTCTATGCAGAGAACATCATGAGAAATGCTGGACTGGAAGATACACAAGCTGGAATCAAGATTGCCGGGAGAAATATCAATAAACTCAGATATGCAGAAGACACCACTCTCATGGGAGAAAGTGAAGAGGAACTCAAAAGCTTTTTGATGAAAATGAAAGAGGAAAGCAAAACAGTTGGCTTAAAGATCAGCATTCAGAAAACGAAGATCATGGCATCCGGTCCCATTACTTCATGGGAAATGGGGAAACAGTGGAAACAGTGTCAGATTTTATTTTGAGGCTCCAGAATCACTGCAGATGGTGACTGCAGCCATGAAATTAGAAGATGTTTACTTTTGGAAGAAAAGTTATGACCAACCTAGATAGTATATTCAAAAGCAGAGACATTACTTTGCCGACTAAAGTCCGTCTAGTCAAGGCTATGGTTTTTCCTGTGGTCATGTATGGATGTGAGAGTTGGACTGTGAAGCAGGCTGAGCACCGAAGAATTGATGCTTTTGAACGGTGGTGCTGGAGAAGACTCTTGAGAGTCCCTTGGACTGCAAGGAGATTCAACCAGTCCATTCTGAAGATGATCAGCCCTGGGATTTCTTTGGAAGGAATGATGCTAAAGCTGAAACTCCAGTACTTTGGCCACATCATTCGAAGAACTGACTCATTGGAAAAGACTCTGATTCTGGGAGGGATTGGGGACAGGAGGAGAAAGGGACGACAGAGGATGAGATGGATGGATGGCGTCACGGACTCGATGAACATGGGTCTGAGTGAACTCCAGGAGATGCTGATGGACAGGCAGGCCTGGCATCCTGCGATTCATGGAGTCACAAGGAGTTGGACACGACTGAGTGACTGAACTGGACTGAACTGAAATAGAGTCAGAATTTCTCTGGTGTTCTCAGGATTTGAACTTAAGCCTCCTGCTTCTGGTTTTCAGTCTTGTTTTTGAAGTAGCTTCAAGACTTATCCATTCACTATGTCATGAGTTTGATCATGTTTCTTAGCCTCTCTATATTCAGTTTTCTCTTCTCTTTCTTCCTCATTAAAGTAGGGCCTGCTCCCCACAGAGTGAGACCTGGCAGAGGTGTGAACAGGGCAGTAGTCTGCTTTTCAGAGGCAGGAGCTCTTGGGCTGGCCCTCAGGGTCAGCAAGCTAGAGAAGTGTGTCTACCCTGGCAGAAAAAAAAAAAAATCACAACATTCTTAATGAGGCATTGCCACTTGGCCTTTCTCAGTTGGAATCACATTAGAATAAGCTGAAGTTGTCTTGTAGATGGTGAGTAACTAGCAACTCCAAAGAGAAAAATAAAAATGATGATTATAGCTCTTTCTTGGATTCCTGGAATGATCCCACAGCACAATGCTCCTCTTTTCTGCCAACAAATGATCTTTTTTTTTTCTGAATGTTGAGTTTTAAGCCAGCTTTTTCACTCTCCTCTTTCACTTTCATGAAGGGGCTCCTCAATTCCTCTTTGTTTTCTGCCACAAGGGTGGGGTCATCTGTATATCTGAGGTGACTGATATTTCTCCCAGCAATTTTGATTCTAGCTTGTCCTTCACCCAGCCCAACATTTCACCAGATGTACTCTGCATATGTCTGGTCTCTGCATGTTTCAGAGTCTGTGAAAGCCCACTCAGTATTAGTTTAGAAGCCCAAGAAAGCACACAAGCAAACACTATGGTTCCCATGTTTGGTATACACAACACACACACACACACACACACACACACACACACACACACGCACATGCAAACTTGTGCTATTAAATAATCTTTATTGAATTATATGTGACACACAGTATTATATTCATTTCAGGTGCAAGACTTAGTAATTCTATGTTTTATACATTACTCCATGATAGCCATGACAAATCTAGTTACCTCCTACAGCCATACAGATTTATTACTATGTGATTGACTGTATTTCCTATCCTGTACGTTACCTCCTTTGGGCTTTTGATTCATTGCTTTTGCTTTTGGCCTCTATCCAGAAACATCACTGTAATTCCCAATGTCAAAGAGCTTATGGCTTGTGTTTCCTTCTAGAAGTTTTATGGTTTCAGGCCGTAACATTTAATCCATTTTTTTTGTGTGTAAGAAAATGGTCCAGTTTGATCCTTTTGCGTGCAGCTGTCCAGTTTCTCCAATAGAACTTGTTGAACAGGCCGTCTTTTCCATGTCATATACCCTTGTCTCCTGTGATGTAGATGAATTGACCATATGCACTGGGCTCTGTTTCTAGGCTCCCTCTTCTGTTCTACTGGTCTGTTTTTCCACTGGTTTGTCTGTTTTCCTGCCAATACCATGCCTGTTTGATGACCGTAGCTTTGTAGTGTCATATGAAGTCATGGAGCCTGATTCCTGAGGCTCTCCCCTTTCTCAATTCATGGCAAGTTCAGCAGTAAATCTGTGCCTGTGGCAAACTGACTTTGACTGGAGGCATCCGCTTCCCAAGTTTCTAGCAGATCTGCTTAAGTTTCTTTTGCTCTTTGTAACTAGGAGGGACTCTCTCTGACAGGCGCCAGCTGCTCCCCAGCCCCCAATGCAAGAGGCTGTTTGGAGCAGAGAGATGTCCAGAACTACTGTTCAGATTTGGTGTCACCTAGGGTAATTCACTCAAGCTTGTTTTGCATTACATTTGTTCTGTATTTGATAATACCTGTCAGACATGACTAAGCGACTTCACTTTCACTTTTCACTTTAGTGCATTGGACAAGGAAATGGCAACCCACTCCAGTGTTCTTGCCTGGAGAATTCCAGGGATGGGGGAGCCTGTTGGGCTGCCATCTATGAGGTTGCACAGAGTTGGACACGATTGAAGCGACAGCAGCAGCAACAGCAGCAGCTGTGATAATAAGAGCTTTGCTCCGTCCTATAGTCACTCTAGGGTATGAGTAAGATGATTTTTCTTTTAACAATGCCTGGCCACTATCTTCTCTAGACTATGGTGAGGGAAAAAAAATTGGTTAAGATGAAACATCTGAAATTCTCACATTGGTTCTTTGTGCATATGTAGTTGGAAAAAATTTGGCTTTATGAAATATTTTTTTCTTAATATTACTTTCTAATATTTAGAAAATTGACCAAATGAATGTCAAACCTCTTGATCTGGGAAATATTCAGTACTGAATTGATATCTGGTATTGAAACTAGCTTAAGTTTCTTGGTTTTCTAAATGTAACTCAACTGTTGTACCTAGGTTTGTTAAAGATCACATAAGACCTTATATCTGTTGCAAATGTGTCAGAAAGAACATATCAATAATGTACTATGATGAAATATTAAGTCTACCGAAAATAGCTTTCTCCAGATTTTGTTAACTTGAAAGTGATCAAGTTAAATGGCAAAAATTCATTGACTATTTGGATCACACTTCAAATAGGAAAAAATATTGGAACATTCATTGTTGGACAAATCTGTTTACCAACCTCTGCCTTCTTAGGAGAAGAAGACTAAAGCATAAGTTTCCAATCAGAAAATACTGGTATGCCAAACAGTTCACAATTACTTGCCTCTTAGTTTTCACTAAAAATTAAGGTGGTTAAGAGTTGAGGATTCGAATCTAAATATGTAACTAAAGCTACTAAAAACATTATTAGTATATACTAGGGAAGTAGGATATATGTTTTGAGTAAAAAAAAAAAGTTTTATGCATGGCCAGGCTGAGATTAGATTAAACTTTGGTAAATATTAGAAAGACTCAGAATGCAAACTCTTTACATAGACTACAAAAAACATAATTATACTAAAAAATTCATAGAAAAATGGTAAGAGGGAAATTCTTCAGATTTTAATCCTGAATCTCTTTGAATGATTTTGCTTTCTTCTTTCAAATTTTCTGCATGTATAAAATTTATAATAGAATAAAAGCAAGCATTGGACTGAGAATTAATCTTGAAGTGTCTAATAGCATGAGATGTTTGGAATTGCAGACTTGATGACAGATGCTGTTTTTTTGTTTGTTTGTTTTGCTTTAGTTTTTGTTTTGCTTTAAAAAAGCAGTTATTCCTATGGCTGAAACATATTTCCCAAAGAGATCAGATTCAGAATTATAGTTCAGTAGTATCCTCCTGAAATACAGTTTTGACATGTGTCTCCTTGTCAGAAAATAGTTGCCTATGATCTGCCAATTAAGGATTTCTCCTTTGTTGCCAGAATAAGCACTGCTTCAGAAACATATACTGCTGGAAAGTTTCCATGGAGCCAGCACTAGAGAAAAATGCTGTTGCTTAAAGGAGATTTAATCTCCCAAGATAAGATAATACCAACATGTATTTTCACAAGAGGTTCCTTTGAACCTATAGTCATGAGCATTAGGGGTTTCCTCCAAAACTTTCAACCACTAAGTAAAAACCCACTCAGGAGGAACAACTTGGAGGAATCTGGGCTCAATTACTTTACAAGATTGCTAGTGAAGACATAGATACACACTAAGGGACAGACACAAAAACCTGAGTAAGACACACACAGAGGGACACTAAATGACATGCACACTCAGAGAGCAAGACACACACACTGAGAGAGACACACACTCAGAGAATGACACAGTAACACCCCGAGAGTCACACACAATGAGAGAGACACAAACACACTGAGAGTCACACACCTTTAGAGAGAGACACAAGCACACTGAGAGATATACACACTGAGAGAGAGACACATACACACACTGAGAACCAGAAACCACACTGAATGAGTCACACACACTGAGAGAGACACACACACACACACAGATACCCACACTGAGAGACACACACAAACTGAGAGACACAAAACCTGAGAGACATGCACTGAGACAAATAAATTCAGAGTGACTTATACACTTAGACGCATACACATACAAAGAGAGATACATACACACACATCAAGAGAGAGACATCCACAGTGAGAGAGAGAGAAACACAGAGAGACACACAGAAAAAGAGAGTTAAACCCTGACTCAGAGACACAAACATGGAGAGGCCACACAGACACACATAGAGACACACACTGAGAGACACACAGTGACACTGACACATACACATACAGAGAGAGACACACACAGACAGACACAGATATACACTAAGGAACAGACATGATTAACTAAGAGAGACAAATGCAGAGAGTCACTAAATGACACAAACACTCAGAATGCAAGACACACACAGTGAGAGTGTCACACACACTGAGAGAGATGCAAATACACTGAGAGTCAAACACAATGAGAGAGACACAAACATACTGAGAGTCACACACCTTGAGAGAGAGACACACACATTCACAGGAAGACATACACACATTGAGAGACATACACACATTGAGAGACATACACACTGAGAGAGACACACACACACTGAGAGAGAGACACACACACTGAGAGAGACACACACACATGTGCTACAAACCAGAAACCCTCAAAATGAATGAGTCACACACACTGAGAGAGACACATCACCTGAGAGAGAGACACAAACATTCGGAGAATCACACATTCCGGCAGACACACATGGAGACACACAAATTAGAATGACACACATGCTGACAGAGGCACACACACTTATAGACACACACACACACAGAAACACACACACACTGAGTGAGTGAGAGACATCCACACAGAGAAAGAGAAACAGAGACAGACACACAAAAGAGACTAAAACACAGACTGAGAGACACAAACATGGAGAGGTAACACAGAGACACATATTGACACACACACTGAGAGACACACACGGAAATTTATACACATACAGAGAGAGACACACATATGCTAAAAGCCAGAAACACTCATACTGAAAGAGACACACTCACAGAGAGAGACACACAGAGAGAAACACACACTGTGGAAGAATGAAGACCCAATATACAGAGACACAGTCACACTGAGAGAGACAAAATGAAGCAAACATCCAAACAGAGAAGGAGAAAGAGAAACTGAGAGACACACACACTGAGAGAGACATACACTCCGAGAGAGAGGCACAAACATTGGGAGACACACACGGTGAAACCACACACAGACTTAAAGCCATTGACATACAGAGAGAGAGAGAGAGACTCATACACACTGACAGATATAAACGCACTGAGAGACAGACACATTGACTCACACAAACATTAAAAACACACACGCAACACTGAGGCAGACTCTCAGGGACATAGACACACAAACACTGAGAGACACAATGGGAGACACACGAACAGAAACATTGTGAGAGTCACACAGAGACACACACACAGAAACACACAATCTAAAGACACACACACTGAGAGAGAGAGAGACAAACACACACAGTGAGAGTTACTCACACTGTGAGAGACATACACAGTGAGAGAGAGACACAGAGATATGGTGAGAGACACACACTGACACATACAGACATTTAGAGACATATACACACAAAGAGATACACACAGACACACTGAGAGATAGGGAAAAATACAAAGTGAGAGAAGGATACACTCACAGAGAAAGACTTAAGCACTGAGAGAGAGACTCAAAAACAGAGAGACAACATACAGACATGCACACTCAGAGACTCACACTGAAACATATACAAATACAGAGAAAGACACACATGCACTGAGAGACACAGACACTCAGGGACCCACAGAGGCACACACACTCAGAGAGAAAGACACAAGACTGAGAGAGTCACCTACACTGAGAGAGAGACACAAACTCACTGAGAGTCACACACATTGAGAGTGAGACAGAAACACAGTGAGAGAGACACACACAAGAGACACACACACATTCACAGCAAGACACACACTCTAGGTGATTTACACACACAAACAGAGATCCATACATGGGAAGAACCAGAAACCTCATACAGAACGAGATGCACACCATGATAGAGACACACACGCTGAGAAAGACACCCACACTGAGAGACACACATTCTGAGAGACATGCACTGAGACACACAAATGCAGAGTGACTCATACACTTGGAGACATACACATAAAAAAGAGAGATACATAAACACACACTGAGAGAGAAACATGCACACTCAGAGACTGAGAAACACAGAGAGAGACACACAAAAATAGAGAGTTACACGCTGACTGAGAGACACAAACATGGACTGGCCACACAGATCCACACAGAGAGACACTGAGAGACCCACACTGACACATACACATACAGCAATAGACACACACAGACAGACACAGATACACACTAAGGAACAGACAAAAAACTGAGAGAAACACACACACAGGGACCCTCAGACACACACACACTCAGAGAGCAAGACACACAGACAGAGACGGTCACTTACACTGTGAGCGAGACACAAACACACTGAGACTCACACACATTGAGAGAGAGACACAAACATACCTAGAGACACCCACATTGTGAGAGACACAAACACTGAAAGACACACACACAAAAGACAGACACACACATTCACCATGAGATGCACACACAGTAGGAGACATAGATACAAACACACTAGGAGTCATACACACACATAGAGAGACACACGCTGACCGAGAGACACATACATGGAGAGGCCATATACAAACACATACAGACACACACTACAAGACACCGCAGACACAGACACATACAGAGAGAGATGCACACAGTGAGACACAGATACACACTAAGGAACAGACAGAAAAACTGAGAGAAACATGCACACAGAGACCCTCAAACACACACACACTGAGAGAACAAGACACATAGACAGAGATGGTCATTTACACTGTGAGAGAGACACAAACACACTGAGAGTCACACACATTTAGAGAGAGACACAAACACACTGAGAGACACACACATTGTGAGAGACACAAACACTGAAAGACACACACACAAGAGACAGACACACACATTCACCATGAGACGTGCACAAACAGTAGGAGACATAGACACAAACACACTAGGATTCATACACACACACACACAGACACACACAGACTGAGAGACACATACATGGAGAGGTCATACACAGACACACACTAAGAGACACCACAGAAACAGACACATCCAGAGACAGACGCACACTGTGAGACACAGAAACATACGAGGGAACAGAAAGAAAAAACTGATACAGACACACACACAGGGACCCTCAGAGACACACACACTCAGAGAGCAAGACAAACAGACTGAGAAAGTCACCTACACTGAGAGAGAGACACAAACACACGGAGAGACACACACATTGAAAGAGAGACACAAACATACCGAGAGACACACACAAAGAAGACACACACATTCACCGTGAGACACACACACAGTAGGAGACATACATAGACACAGAGAGACACTACACATGGTAAGAACCAGGAATACTCACACTGAATGAGACCCACACACCGAGAGAGACAAACACACTGAGAGACACACACACTGAGAGACACACATCAAGTGAGAGACACACATTCTGAGGCATATGCACTGAGACACACAAATTGAGAGTGAATCACACACTTAGAGACCTACACATACAAATAGATACATGCACACACACCGAGAGAGAGACATCCACACTGAGAGAGAGACACACACAGAGAGTCACACAGAAAAAGAGAGTTAAACCCTGACTCAGAGACACAAACATGGAGAGGCCACACAGAGACACACGCTGAGAGACACCAATGACACATACACATAAGGAGAGAGACACACACACAGAGACACAGTTACACACTAAGGGACAGACACAAAAACCTGAGAGACACACACACACGGGGACACTAAATGAAACACACACTCAGAGAGCAAGACACACACACTGAGAGAGTCACACACACTGAGAATGACACAGTAACACCCCGAGAGTCACACACAATGAGAGAGACACAAACATACTGAGAGTCACACACCTTGAGAGAGACACACAAGCACACTGAGAGACACACACAGCAGAGAAACACACACATTCACAGGGAGACACACACACACTGAGAGATATCCACACTGAGAGAGAGTCACATACACACACTGAGTACCAGAAACCCTCACATTGAATGAGTCACACACACTGAGAGAGAGACACACACAGAGAGATACCCACACTGAGAGACACACACAAACTGAGAGACACAAAACCTGAGAGACATGCATTGAAACAAATTCAGAGTGACTCACACACTTAGAGGCATGCATATACCAAGAGAGATACATACACACACATTGAGAGAGAGAGACATCCACAATGAGAGAGAGAGAAACACAGACACACAGAAAAAGAGAGTTAAACCCTGACTCAGAGACACAAACATAAAGAGGCCACACAGATACATATAGAAACACACACTGAGAGACAAACACTGACACTGACATACACATACAGAGAGAGACACACACAGACAGATAGATACACACTAAGGAATAGAAATGAAAAACTAAGAGAGACACACACAGAGAGCCACTAAATGACACACACACTCACAGAACAAGACACACACAGTGAGAGTGTCACACACACTGAGAGAGATGCAAATACACTGAGAGTCAAACACAATGAGAGAGACACGAACATACTGAGAGTCACACACCTTGAGAGAGACACACACATTCGCAGGGAGACATACACACATTGAAAGACATACACACTGAGAGAGAGAGACACACACACACGCTACGAAACAGAAACCCTGACACTGAATGAGTCACACACAGTGAGAGAGACACACCACCTGAGAGAGAGACACAGACATTTAGAGAGGCACACATTCTGCGAGACACACATGGAGACACACAAATTAGAGTGACACACATGCTGACAGTGGCACACACACTTATAGACACACACACACACATACACACACACACACACATTGCATGAGGGAGAGACATCCACACAGAGAAAGAGAAACAGGACAGACACACAAAGAGAGACTAAAACACAGACTGAGAGACACAAACATGGAGAGGTAACATAGAGACACATACTGACACACACACTGACAGACACACACACGGAGATTCATACACATACAGAGAGAGACACACACATATGCTAAAAGCGAGAAACATTCACACTGAAAGAGATACACTCACAGAGAGAGACACACAGAGAGAAACACACACTGTGGAAGAATGAAGACCCAATATACAGAGACACAGTCACACTGAGAGAGACTTACACAGTGAAACAAACATCCACACAGAGATGCAGAAACAGAAACTGAGAGACACACACACTGAGAGAGACATACACTCCGAGAGAGAGGCACAAACATTGGGAGACACACGCGGTGAAACCACACATAGGCTTAGAGACATTGACATACAGAGAGAGACATACACACTGACAGATACAAATGCACTGAGAGACAGACACATTGACTCACATAAACACTAAAAACAGACACACAACACTGAGGCAGACTCTCAGGGACATAGACACACAAACACTGAGAGACACAATGGGAGACACACGAACAGAAACATTGTGAGAGTCACACAGAGACACACACAGAGAAACACACAACCTAAAGACACACACACACACTGAGAGTTCTCCACATACAGTGAGAGAGAGAGACAAACACACACACAGTGAGAGTTACTCACCCTGAGAGAGACATACACAGTGAGAGAGAGACACTCAGATATGGTGAGAGACACACACTGACACACACAGACATTTAGAGACATATACATACAGAGAGACACACACAGATACACTGAGAGATAGGGAAAATAAAAAGTGAGAGAGGGATCCACTCACAGAGAAAGACTTAAGCACTGAGAGAAAGACTCAGAAACAGAGAGACAACATAGAGACATGCACACTCAGAGACTCACACTGTAACACATAGACATATATATAGAGAGAGATATACACTCAGGGACCCACAGAGGCACACACACTCAGAGAGCAAGACACACAGACTGAGAGAGTCACCTACACTGAGAGAGAGACACAAACACACTGAGAGTGACAGACATTGAGAGCGAGACACAAATACAGTGAGAGACACACACGAGACACACACACACATTCACAGTGAGACACACACACTAGGTGACTTACATACACAAACAGAGACGCATACATGGGAAGAACCAGAAACCTCATACTGAATGAGACACACACCATGAGAGAGACACACACTGAGAAAGACACCCACACTAAGAGACATACATTCTGACATGCACTGAGACACACAAATGCAGAGATATTCATACACTTAGAGACATACACATAAAAAAGAGAGATACATAAACACACACTGAGAGAGAATCATTTATACTCAGACAGAGAAACATAGAGAGAGTCACACAGAAAAAGAGAGTTAAACACTGACTCAGAGACACAAACATGTAGAGGCCACACAAAGACAGATGCTAAGAGACACCACTGACACATACACATACAGAGAGAGACACACAGAGAGACACACATACACACTAAGGGACAGACACAAAAACCTGAGAAGACACACACACAGGGACACTAAATCACTGAGAGAGTCATCTACACTGAGAGAGAGACAAATACACTGTGAGTCACACATATTGAGAGAGAGACACAAACACACTGAGATACACAAACACAAGAGACAGACACACACATTCACAGTGACACACACACACACACACTGAGAGATATCCACACTGAGAGACAGACACATACACACACTAAGAACCAGAAACACTCACACTGAATGAGACACACACTGAGAGAGAACACCACTTGAGAGAGTGACACAGATGCTTGGAGAGACATATTCAGACAGACATACACGGAGACACAGTAAATCTGAGTGACACACACGCTGACAGAGACACACAGACTTTTAGATACACATACAGAGAGAAAGACACACACACACTGTTAGACACACACACAGGGGACAGACACACACATTCACTGTGTGACACTGACACACACACACACACACACACACACACACACACTGAGAGACATCCACATTGAGAGAGAGAAACACACAGGCACTAAGAACTAGAAACACTCACAGTGAAGGAGACACACACACTGAGAGAGAGAAACACACTGAGAGACACAAACTGACATACATACAGAGAGGGACACACACACAGAGACACAGATACACACTGAGAGAAAGACTCAAAAACTGAGAGAGACACACACACTCTGAGAGCAAGACACAGACTGAGAGAGTAACACATTCTGAGAGACACAAACACCCTGAGATTCATGCACTCTGAGAGAGAGGCAAACACACTGAGATCAGAGACCTGGAGAGAGAGACACAAACATAGTGAGAGACACACACAAGCGAGAGACATAGTCAATCACTGGGAGACGCACACACACTGAGAGACATTACCACTGAGAGAGAGACACACGCACATACTAAGAACCAGAAACCTTCACACTGAAAGAGTAACACACTCTGAGAGAGAACAACACTTGAGAGAGTGACACAGACACTTGGAGAGACACATTCAGAGAGACATACATGGAGACACACTAAATGTGAGTGACACACATGCTGACAGACACACACACACTTTTGGACACACATAAAGAGAGAGACACACACACACACACACTGAGAGAGACATCCACACAGAGAGAGAGAAACAGAGTACAGACATGCAGTGAGATGAAAACACAGATAGAGAGACACAAACACAGACAAGCAACATAGAGACACATTAAGACACACACACTGAGACACATACACATACAGAGAGAGACACATGCACGCTAAAAACCAGAAACACACTGAAAGAAACACACACACTGAGGGAGACACACAAAAAGAGACACACTGTAAAAGAGTGAACACACAATAAACAGAGACACAGACACACTGAGTGTGACATACACAATGAGACACACATTCACACAAAGAAGGAGAGACAGACACTGAGAGACACAAACACTGAGAGAGACATACACACTGAGTGAGAGGCACAAACATTGGGTGACACACACGGTAAACCCCCACACAGGCTTAGAGACAAATACAGAGAGAGAGACATTCACACACACTGAGAGATATAAACGCACTGAGAGACACACTGAGAGTCTCACACAAACAATAAGAACAGACACACAACCCTGAGGCAGACACTCAGTGTGACAGACACAAACACATTGAGAGACACAATGGGAGACACACGAACAGAGCCACTTTGGGGAGGCACATAGACACACACACACAAAAACACACACGTTAAAGACATACACACATACTGAGAGATCTCCATACACACTGAGAGCGAGAGATAAACACAAACACTCTGAGGAACCCACACACTGAGAGAGACATACACAGTCAGAGAGAGACTCAGATATGGTGAGCCACAACACACTGAGATGCAACACACACTTAGAGACATATACATTCCGAGAGAGACACACACACACACTGAGAAATAGGGACACAAACACAGTCAGAGAGAGAAACACTCACAGAGAAAGACTTAAAAACTGAGAGATACTCAAAAACAGAGAGACAAAATAGAGACATCCACACTCAGAGACTCACATTGAAACACATACACATACAGAGAGAGACACACACACACAGACACAGATACACACAGAGAAACAGACACACACACAATGAGAGGAACACAAACACAAGGACCCACAGAGAAACACACACTCAGAGAGTAAGACATACAGACTGACCGAGTCACATACACTCACAGAGAGATGCAAACACCCTTACAGTAGCACACACACGAGACAGAAAGACACATTCACAGGAAGACACACAAGCATTGAGAGACATACACACACACACAGCTGGAGACACTCACACATGGCAAGAACCAGTAACACTCACCCTTAACCAGACACACATGCTGAGAGAGACACAGAATAAGATGCACACACTGTGAAAGAGTGAACACACAATGTACACAGGCACAGACACATTGAGACACACACAATGAGACAGACATCCACACAGAGAAGGACAAACTGGCACTGAGAGACAGACACACTGAGAGAGACATACACACTGAGTGAGGGGCACAAACATTGGCTGACAACATGGTGATATCCACACAGGCTTAGAGACATAGACATATAGAGAGAGACACTCACACAATCTGAGAGACACAAAGACATTGAGAAACAGACACTCTGAGACATTCACACAAACACTGAAAATAGACACACAACACTGAGGCAGACACACAGTGAGACAGACACACACACATTGAGAGACACAATGGGAGCCACACAAACAGAGGCACTGTGGGAGTCACACAGAGATACACACACAGAAACACACACCCTAAAGAAACACAGACACATTCTAAGCATTCTCCGCACACACAGAGAGAGAGAGAGTGATAAATTCACACACAGTGAGAGACACACATTGAGAGAGACACAGATAATGGGCGACACACACACTGAGACACAACACACACTTAGAGACGTATACATACAGAGAGAGAGACACACACACTGAGAGATAGAAAGACAAACACAGTGAGAGAGACAAACACTCACAGAGAAAGACTTAAACACTGAGATAGAGGCTCGAAAAGAGAGGGAGAACATAGTGACATGCACACTCATAGAGTAACACTGAAACACATACACATATAGAGACATACACACAGACACACACACACACGGAGAAATAGACACACACACACTGAGAGAGACACACATACAGTTGCCACAAGGCACACACACTCAGAGAACAAGGCACACAGACTGAGAGAGTCATCTACACTGAGAGACACAAATGCACTGAGAGTCACACACATTGAGAGAGACACACAAACACACTAGGAGATACACACACAAAAGACAGACACACACATTCACAGTGAGACACACACACACACACACACTGAAACAGAGACACATAGAAATACTAAGAACCAGAAACATTCACACTGAATGAGAAACACACTCTGAGAGAGAACAACACTTGAGAAAGTGACACAGACGCTTGGAGAGACATATTCAGAGAGACATACATGAAGACACTGTAAATCAGAGTGACACACACTCTGACAGAGATACACACACTTGTAGACACACATATGGAGAGAGAGACACAAACACTCTGAGAGAGAGACACATCCACACACAGAGAGAGAAACAGAGTCACAGACATGCAGTGAGATGAAAACACAGACAGAGAGACACAAACACAGACAGGAAACACAGAGACAGATAGAGACACACACGCTGAGACACATACACATACAAAGAGAGAGACACACACGCTAAAAACCAGAAACACATTGAAAGAGACACACACTCTGAGAGAGACACACAAAAAGAGACACACACTGTAAGAGTAAACACACAATAAACAGAGACACAGACACACTAAGCATGACATACACAATGAGACACATCCACACAAAGAAGGAGAGACAGGCACGGAGAGACACGCACACTGAGAGAGACATACACACTGAGTGAGAGGCACGAACATTGGTTGACACACATGGTAAACCCACACACAGGCTTAGAGACAGACATACAGAGAGAGAGAGACTCACACACACTGAGAGATACAAACGCACTGAGAGACATACTGAGAGTCTCACACAAATACTAAAAACAGACACACAACCCTCAGGCAGACATTCAGTGAGACAGACTCAAACACATTGAGAGACCCAATGGGAGACACATGAACAGAGCCACTTAGGGGAGGTACAGACACACAAAAACACACCGTTAAAGACACACACTCACACTGAGAGTTCTCCATACACACTGAGAGTGAGAGATAAACACACACATGCTGAAAGACCCACACACTGAGAGAGACATACACAGTCAGAGAGAGACTCAGATATGGTGAGCCACAACACACTGAGATGCAACACACAGTTAGAGACATAGACATTCCGAGAGAGACACACACACACACTGAGAAATAGGGACACAAACACAGTCAGAGAGAGAAACACTCACAGAGAAAGACTTAAAAAGTGAGAGATACTCAAAAACAGAGAGACAATATAGAGGCATGCACACTCAGAGACTCACACTGAAACACATGCACATACAGAGAGAGACACACACAGACACAGATACACATGGAGAAGCAGACACACACACAATGAGAGGAACACAAACACAAGGACCCACAGAGAAACACACATTCAGAGAGTAAGACATACAGACTGACCGAGTCACATACACTCACAGAGAGATGCAAACACCCTGAGAGTCACACACACGAGACAGAAAGACACATTCACAGGAAGAGACACAAGCATTGAGAGACATACACACACACACAGCTGGAGACACACACACATGATAGAAACCTGTAACACTCACACTGAATGAAATTCACACACTGAGGGAGACACAGAATAAGACGCACACACTGACAGAGAGAACACACAATATACACAGACACAGTGAGAGAGACACGCACAATGAGACAGACATCCACACAGAGAAGGACAAACTGGCACTGAGTGACACACACACTGAGAGAGACATACACACTGAGTGAGGGGCACAAACATTGGCTGACAACACGGTGAAACCCACACAAAGGCTTCGAGACATAGACATATAGAGAGAGACACTCACACAATCTGAGAGACATAAAACACATTGAGAGACAGACACCCTGAGACATTCACACAAACACTGAAAACAGACACACAACACTGAGAAGACACACAGTGAGACAGACACACACACATTGAGAGACACAATGAGAGACAAAAAGAGAGGCACCGTGGGAGTCACACAGTGATACACACACAGAAACAAAAGGCTTCGAGACATAGACATATAGAGAGAGACACTCACACAATCTGAGAGACATAAAACACATTGAGAGACAGACACCCTGAGACATTCACACAAACACTGAAAACAGACACACAACACTGAGAAGACACACAGTGAGACAGACACACACACATTGAGAGACACAATGAGAGACAAAAAGAGAGGCACCGTGGGAGTCACACAGTGATACACACACAGAAACACACACCCTAAAGATATACACACACACATTCTCAGCATTCTCCACAGAGAGAGACATACACACGAGGGACAAACACACACATTCACAGTGAGACACACACACACACACACTGAGAGACATCCACACTGAGAGAGAGACACACACAAACACTAAGAACCAGAAACACACACTGAATGAGACACACAGACTAAGAGGGAACACCACTTGAGAGAGTGACACACACACTTGGAGAGACACATTCGGAGAGACATACACGGAGACACAATAAATCTGAGGGACACACATGCTGACAGAGGTACACAAATTTCTAGACCACATATGGAGTGAGAGACACACACACACTGAGAGAGAGGCATCCACACACAGAGAGAGAAAAAGAGTCACAGACATGCAGTGAGATGAAAACACAGATGGAGAGACACAAACATGGACAGGCAACACAGAGACACATAGAGACACACACACTGAGACACATACACATACAGAGAGAGACACATACACGCTAAAAACCAGAAACACACTGAAAGAGACATACACACTGAGGGAGACATAGAAAAAGAGACACACACTGTAAAAGAGTGAACACACAATAAACAGAGACACAGACACACTGAGTGTGACATACACAATGAGACACACATCCACACAAAGAAGGAGAGACAGGCACTGAGAGACACAAACACTGAGAGAGACATACACACTGAGTGAGAGGCACAAACATTGGGTGACACACACGGTAAATCCCCACACAGGCTTAGAGACAGACATACAGAGAGAGAGACTCATACACACTGAGAGATATAAACGCACTGAGAGACACACGGAGTGTCTCACACAAACACTAAAATCAGACACACAACCCTGAGGCAGACACTCAGTGTGACAGACACAAACACATTGAGAGACACAATGGGAGACACACGAACAGAACCACTTTGCAGAGGCACACAGACACACACACAAAAACACATGCATAAAGACACACACACACACTGAGATTTCTCCATATGCACTGAGAGTGAGAGATAAACACAAACACTCTGAGGAACCCACACACTGAGAGAGACATACACAGTCAGAGAGAGACTCAGATATGGTGAGCCACAACACACTGAGATGCAACACACACTTAGAGACATATACATTCCACGAGACACACACACACACTGAGAAATAGGGACACAAACACAGTCAGAGAGAGAAACACTCACAGAGAAAGACTTAAAAACTGAGAGATACTCAAAAACAGAGAGACAAAATAGAGACATCCACACTCAGAGACTCACACTGAAACACATACACATACAGAGAGAGACACACACACACAGACACTGATACACATGGAGAAACAGACGCACACACAATGAAAGGAACACAAACACAAGGACCCACAGAGAAACACACACTCAGTAAGACATAAAGCTTGACCGAGTGACATACACTGAGAGAGAGATGCAAACACCCTGAGAGTCACACACACAAGAGACAGAAAGACACATTCACAGGAAGACACACAAGCATTGAGAGACATACACACACACACAGCTGGAGACACACACACACATGGTAGGAACTTTTAACACTCACGCTGAATGAGACACACACGCTGAGAGAGACACAGAATAAGACGCACACACTGAGAGAATACACAATATACACAGACACAGACACAGACACAGTGAGAGAGACACACACAATGAGACAGACATCCACACAGAGAAGGAGAATCTGGCACTGAGAGACACACACACTGAGAGAGACATACACACTGAGTGAGGTGCAGAAACATTAGCTGACAACACGGTGAATCCCACACACAGGCTTCGAGACATAGACATATAGAGAGAGACAATCACACAATCTCAGAGACACAAACACGTTGAGGGACAGACACCCTGAGACATAAACACAAACACTGAAAACAGACACACAACACGGACAGACACACAGTGAGACAGACGCACACACATTGAGAGACACAATTAGAGACAAAAACAGAGGCACTGTGGGAGTCACACAGAGATACACACATATTAACACACACCCTACACACACACACACACACACACACACACACACACACAGACTCTGAGCATTCTCCACAGAGAGAGAGAGAGTATGACAAACACACACACATTGAGAGACACACATTGAGAGAGACACAGATAATGGGAGACACACACACTGAGACACAACACACACTTGATACTTATACATACACAGAGAGACACACACACATTGAGAGAAAGGGAGACAAACACAGTGAGAGAGACAAACACTCACAGAGAAAGACTTAAACACTGAGGGAGAGACTCAAAAACCGAGGGAGAACATAGTGCCATGCACACTCGTAGAGTCACACTGAAACACACACACACAGACACACAGACATTGAGAGAGACACACATACAGTTTCCCCAAGACACACACCTTCAGACAACAAGTCACACAGACTGAGAGAATTATCTACACTGAGAGAGAGACATAAATGCACTGAGAGTCACACACATTGAGAGAGACACAAACACACTGAGAGACACACACACAAGAGACAGACACACACATTCACAGTGAGACACACACACACTGAGAGACATCCACACTGAGAGGGAGGCACATACACACGCTAAGAAACAGAAACACACTGAATGAGACACACAGAACGAGAGAGAACACCACTTGAGAGAGTTACACAGACACTTGGAGAGACACATTAGGAGAAACATACACAGAGACGCAATAAATCTGAGTGACACACACGCTGACAGAACACTCACACTTCTAGACACACATACAGAGAGAGATACACACACACTGAGAGACACACACACAAGAGACAGACACACACATTCACAGTGAGACACACACACAAACTGAGAGACATTCACATTGAGAGAGAGACACATACACCCACCAAGAACCAGAAATACTCACACTGAATGAGACACACACTCTGAGAGAGAACACCTCTTGAAAGAGTGACATAGACCCTTGGAGCAACACATTTCGATAGATATACACAGACAAACAGTAAATCTGAGCGACACACACACTGATAGAGACATACACACTTCAAGGCACACATACAGAGAGAGAGTCACACACACTGAAAGACACACACACAAGAGACAGATACACACATTCACAGTGAGACACACACACTGAGAGACATCCACAATGAGAGAGAGACACATACATGCACTAAGAACCAGAAACATTCACACTGGATGAGACATATACTCTGAGACAGAACACTACTTGAGAAAGCGACACATTCAGAGAGATATACACAGAGACACAATAACTCTGAGTGGCACACAAGGTGACAGAAACACATACACTTCAAAATCCACATACAGAGAGAGAGAGACACATGCGCACTGAGAGATGCACACAAGAAACAGACACACACATTCACAGTGAGACACACACACACACTGAGAGACATCCACACTGAGAGACAGACACACACACGCACTAAGAACCAGAAATACTCACACTGAAAGAGAAACACACACTGAGAAAGAGACACACACTGAGAGACACAAACTGACACAGTTACAGAGAGGGACACACACACAGAAACACAGATACACACTGACAAAGAGACTCAAAAACTGAGATAGACACACACACAAGGACCCTTAGAGACATGCACACTCCCAGAGCAAGACACACAGACTGAGAGACTCACATATTCTGAGAGACACAAACCCCCTGAGATTCACGCACATTGAGAGAGACACAAACACACTGAGATCAGAGACCTTGAGAGAGAGACACAAAGACACAGAGAGACACACACAATGTGAGACACACTCATTCACTGGGAGATGCACACACACTAAGAGACAACCACACTGAGAGAGAGGGACACACACACACTAAGAACCGGAAACACTTTCACTTAATGAACCACACACACTGAGAGAGAACACCATTTGAGAGAGTGACAGAGACACTCGGAAAGACACATTCGGAGAGACATACACAGAGACAGAATAAATCTGAGTGACACAAATGCTGACAGAGACACACACTTGTAGACACATATACAGTGAGAGAGAGACACACACACTGAGAGACACACACACAAGAGACAGACACACACATTCACAGTGAGAAATACACACTGAGAGACATCCACACTGAGACACACACACACACACACACACACACACACAAACCAGAATCACTCACACTGAATGAGACACACACTGAGAGAGAACACCACTTGAAAGAGTGACACAGACACTTGGAGAGACACATTCGGAGAGACATACACAGAGACACAATAAATCTGAGTGACACACACGCTGACAGTGACACACACACTTCTAGACACACATACAGAGAGAGACACACATACAAGCTGAGAGACACACACACAAGTGACAGACACACACATTCACAGTGAAACACACACACACACTGAGTGACATCCACACTGAGAGAGAGAGAGACACCTACACACACTAAGAACCAGAAACAGTCACACTGAATGAGACACACACTCTGAGAGGGAAGACCATTTGAGAGAGTGACACAAACATTTGGAGACACACATTCGGAGAGACATACATGGAGACACAATAAATCTGAGTGACACACTCACTACAGAGACAAACACACTTCTAGACACACATGCAGGGAGAGAGACAGACCCACATTGAGAGAGAGACATCCATGTACAGAGAGAGAAACAGACTCACAGACATGCAGTGAGATGAAAACACAGATGGGGAGACACAAACACGGAGGGGAAACACAGAGACACACACACTGAGACACATACATATACAGAGACAGATGTACACAAACACTAAAAACAATAAACACACTGAAAAAGACACACACACTGAGAGAGAAACTCAGAGAGAACTCACACCCTAAAGTGGTGAACACACAATATACATAGACACAGAAACACTGACAGTGACATACGAAATGAGACAAACATCCACACAAAGAAGGACAGGCACTGAGAGACACACAAACTTTTAGACACACATACAGAGAGAGACAAACACACACACTGATAGAGAACACCACTTGAGACAGTGACACAGACGCCCGGAGAGATACATTCAGAGAGACATACATGGAGACACAATAAATCTGAGTGACACATATGCTGACAGAGACACACACACTTCTAGACACACATATAGAGAAAGACACACTGACACACTGAGAGACACACAAGTGACAGACAGACACATTATCAGTGAGAGACACACACACACTGAGAGACATCCACACTGAGAGAGAGACACACACAAGCACTAAGAATCAGACACTCACAGTGAGTTAGACACATACACTGAGAAAGAGACACACACTAAGAGACACAAACTGACACCCTTACAGAGAGGGACTCACACACAGAGACACAGATACACACTGAGAAAGACACTCAAAAACTGAGATAGACACACACACAGGGACACTTAGAGACACGCACACTCTGAGAGGAAGACAAACAGACTGAGAGAGTCACATATTCTGAGAGACACAAACACCCTGAGATTCATGCACACTGAGAGAGACACAGACACATTGAGAACAGAGACCTTGAGAGAGAGACACAAATACAGATAGAGACACACACAAGTGAGAGACACACTCATTCATTGTGGATGCATACATCACAGTGAGTTAGACACATACACTGAGAAAGAGACACACACTAAGAGACACAAACTGACACCCTTACAGAGAGGGACTCACACACAGAGACACAGATACACACTGAGAAAGACACTCAAAAACTGAGATAGACACACACACAGGGACACTTAGAGACACGCACACTCTGAGAGGAAGACAAACAGACTGAGAGAGTCACATATTCTGAGAGACACAAACACCCTGAGATTCATGCACACTGAGAGAGACACAGACACATTGAGAACAGAGACCTTGAGAGAGAGACACAAATACAGATAGAGACACACACAAGTGAGAGACACACTCATTCATTGTGAGATGCATACACACTAAGAGACATACACACTGGGAGAGAGGAACACACACACACTAAGAACCAGAAACACTCACACTGAATGAGACACACACACTGAGAGAGAACACCATTTGAGAGAGTGACAGAGACACTTGGAGAGACACATTCAGAGAGACATACATGGAGACACAATATATCTGAGTGACACACATGCTGACAGAGACATAGACACTTACAGACACACATACAGAGAGAGAAACACACACACTGAGAAACACACACACAGGAGACAGACAGACACATTCACAGTGCGACAGACACACACTGAGACATCCACACTGAGAGAGACACACACACATACATTCTATGAACCAAAAACACTCACACTGAATGAGACACACAGAATGAGAGATAACACCACTTGAGAGAGTGACACAGACACTTGGAGAGACACATTAGGAGAAAAAAACACGGAGACACAATAATTCTGAGTGACACACACGCTGACAGAACACACACACTGTGAGACACCCATACAGAGAGAGACACACACACACTGAGAGACACACACATAAGAGACAGACACACACATTCACAGTGAGAGATACACACTGAGAGACATCCACACTGAGAGAGAGAGACACACACACATACACACTATGAACCAGAAACACTCGCACTGAATGAGACACATACTCTGAGACAGAACACCAGTTGAGAGAGTGACACATTCAGAGAGATATACACAGAGACACAATAAATCTGAGTGGCATACAAGCTGACAGAGACACACACACTTTGAGACACACATACAGAGAGAGACACACACACACACTGAGAGATACACACAAGAGACAGACACACACATTCACAGTGAGACACACACACACACTGAGAGACATCCACACTGAGAGACAGATACACACACGCACTAAGAACCAGAAATACTCACACTGAAAGAGAAACACACACTGAGAAAGACACACACTGAGAGACATAAACTGACACAGTTACAGAGAGGGACAAACACACAGAGACACAGATACACACTGACAAAGAGACTCAAAAACTGAGATAGACACACACACAAGGACCCTTAGAGACACACACACTCCCAGAGCAAGACACACAGACTGAGAGAGTCACATATTCTGAGAGACACAACCCCCCTGAGATTCACGCACACTGAGAGAGACACAAACACACTGAGATCAGAGACCTTGAGAGAGAGACACAAACACAGATAGAGACACACACAAGTGAGAGACACACTCATTTACTGGGAGATGCATACACACTAGGAGACATCCATATTGGGAGAGAGGAACACACACACACTAAGAACCAGAAACACTTACCTTGAATGAGACACACACACTGAGAGAGAACATCATTTGAGAGAGTGACAGAGATACTTGGAGAGACACATTCAGAGAGACATACACAGAGACACAATAAATCTGAGTGACACACACGCTGACAGAGACACACACACTTCTAGACACACTTGCAGAGAGAGACACACACACAAGCTGAGAGACACACACAGAAGTGACAGACACACACATTCACAGTGAGACACACACACTGAGTGACACACACACACTGAGTGACATCCACACTGAGAGAGAGACACCGAAACACACTAAGAACCACACACTAAGAGACACACACACTTGTAGACACACATACAGAGAGAGACACATACACACTAAGAGACACACACACAAGAGACACACACACACATTCACAGTGAGACACACACACACACTGAGTGACATCCACACTGAGAGAGAGACACCTACACACAATAAGAACCAGAAACACTCATACTGAATGAGACACATGCTGAGAGAGTCACAGAATAAGATGCACACACTGTGAAAGAGTGAATACACAATATACACAGACAGAGACACACTGAGAGAGACACACACAATGAGACAGACATCCACACAGAAAAGGAGAATCTGGCACAGAGAGACACACACACTGAGAGAGACACACGCTGAGTGAGGGGCAGAAACATTGTGTGACAACACGGTGAAACCCACACACAGGCTTAGAGATGTAGACATATAGACAGAGTCACACAATCTGAGAGACACAATCACACTGAGAGACAGACACCCTGACACATTTATACAAACACTGAAAACAGACAAATAATACTGAGGCAGATACACAATGAGACAGACACACACACATTGAGAGACACAATGGGAGACAAAAACAGAGGCACTGTGGGAGTCACACAGTGATACACACACAGAAACAGACACCATAAGGACACACACACACATTCTGAGCATTTTCCACACAAACAGAGAAAGACCGACAACACACACACATATTGAAAGACACACGTTGAGAGAGAGACACAGTTAATGGAGACACACACACTGAGACACAACACACACTTAGAGACATATACATACAGAGAAAGACACACACAAACTGAGAGATAGGGAGAGAAACCCAGTGAGAGAGACAAACACTCACAGAGAAAGTCTTAAACACTGAGAGAGAGACTCAAAAACAGAGGGAGAACATAGTGACATGCACACTCATAGAATCACACTGAAACACATACACATATAGAGACACACACACACAGTAACACACATGCACACAGAGAAACAGACACACACACACTGAGAGAGACACACATACAGTTGCCACAAGGCACACACACTCAGAGAACAAGGCACACAGACTGAGAGAGTCATCTACACCGAGAGAGAGACATAAATGCATGGAGAGTCACACACATTGAGAGAGACACACAGACACACTGAGAGACACACACACAAGAGACAGACACACACATTCACAGTGAGACACACACACACACTGAGAGACATCCACACTGAGAGACAGACATATACACACACTAAGAACCTGAAACATTCACACTGAATGAGACACACACTCTAAAAAAGAACACCACTTGAGAGAATGACACAGACACTTGGAGAGACACATTCAGAGAGACATACACGGAGACACAGTAAATCTCAGTGACACACGCGCTGACAGAGGCACACACGTGCTGACAGAGGCACACACACTGCTAGACACACATACAGAGAGCGACACATCCACACACTGAGAGTCACACACAAGTGACAGACACACACATTCACAGTGAGACACACACACACACACTGAGAGACATCTACACTGAAAGTGAGATACACATACGCATTAAGGGCCACAAACACTCACACTGAATGAGACACACACACTTAGAGAGAGACACACACTTAGAGACACAAGCTGACACACCGAGAGGGACACACACATAGAGGGAAAGATACACACTGAGAAAGAGAATCAAAATCTGAGAGAGAGACACACACGCTCCAAGAGCAAGACACACAGACTGATAGAGTTACACATTCTGAGAGATACAAACACCCTGAGATTCACGCACACTGAGAGAGCTGCAAACACACTTAGATCAGATATCTTGAGAGAGAGACACAAACACAGTAAGAGACACACTCAATCACTGGGAGACAAACACACACTGAGAGACATCCACACTGAGAGAGAGGCACACACACATGCTAAGAACCAGAAACCTTCACACTGAAAGAGTAACACACTCTGAGAGAAAACACCACTTGAGAGAGTGACACAGACACTTGGAGAGACACATTCGGAGAGACATACATGGAAACACAATAACTCTGAGTGACACACATGCTGACAGATATACACACACTTCTAGACACACATATGGAGAGACAAACACACACACACACACAGACATCCACACAGAGAGAGAGAAAAAGAGTCACAGACATGCAGTGAGATGAAAACACAGACGGAGAGACACAACACAGACAAGCAACATAGAGACACATAGAGACACACACACTGAGACACATACACATATAGAGAGAGACACACACACGCTAAAAACCAGAAACACACTGAAAGAAACACACACACTGAGAGAGACACACAAAAAGAGACACACACTGTAAAAGAGTGAACAGACATTAAACAGAGACACAGACACACTGAGCGTGACATACACAATGAGACACACATCCACACAAAGTAGGAGAGACAGGCACGGAGAGACACATACACTGAGAGAGACATACACACTGAGTGAGAGGCACAAACATTGGGTGACACACACGGTAAACCCCCACACAGGCTTAGAGACAGACATACAGAGAGAGGGAGACTCACACACACTGAGAGATATAAACGCACTGAGAGACACACTGAGAATCTCACACAAACACTAAAAACAGACACACAATGCTCAGGCAGACATTCAGTGAGACAGACTCAAACATATTGAGAGACACAATGGGAGACACACGAACAGAGCCACTTTGGGGAGGCACATAGACACACACATGCAAAAACACACACGTTAAAGACAAACACACACACTGAGAGTTCTCCATACACACTGAGAGTGAGAGATAAACACACGCACGCTGAAAGATTCACACACTAAGAGAGACATACACAGTCAGAGAGAGACTCAGATATGGTGAGCCAAAATACACTGAGATGCAACACACACTTAGAGACATATGCATTCCGAGAGAGACACACACACACACTGAGAAATAGGGACACAAACACAGTCAGAGAAAGAACCACTCACAGAGAAAGACTTAAACACTGAGAAATACTCAAAAACAGAGAGACAACATAGAGACATGCACACTCAGAGACTCACACTGAAACACATACACATACAGAGAGAGACACACACACAGACACAGACACATGGAGAAACAGATGCACACACAATGAGAGGAACACAAACACAAGGACCCACAGAGAAACACACACTCAGAGAGTAAGACATACAGACTGACAGTCACATACACTGAGAGAGAGATGCTAACACCCTGAGAGTCACACACACAAGAGACAGAAAGACACATTCACAGGAAGATACACAAGCATTGAGAGACATATACACACACAGCTGGAGACAGACACACATGGTAGAAACCTGTAACACTCACACTGAATGAGACACACACGCTGAGAGAGACACAGAATAAGATGCACAGACTGTGACAGAACACACAATATACACAGACACAGACACACTGAGAGAGACACACAATGGGACAGACATCCACACAGAGAAGGAGAAACTGGCACTGAGAGACACACACACTGAGGGAGACATACACACTGAGTGAGGGGCACAAACATTGGCTGACAACACGGTGAAACCCACACACAGGCTTCAAGACATAGACATATAGAGAGAAACACTCACACAATCTGAGAGACACATACACACTGAGAGACAGACACCCTGAGACATTCACACAAACACTGAAAACAGACGCACAACACTGAGACAGACACACACACATTGAGAGACACAATGGGAGCCACACAAACAGAGGCACTGTGGGAGTCACACAGAGATACACACACAGAAACACACACCCTAAACACACACACACACATTCTGAGCGTTCTCCACAGAGAGAGAGAGAGAGAGAGAGAGAGAGAGAGAGAGCGAGTGAGCGACAAACACACTCAGATTGAGAGACACACATTGAGAGAGACTTTCACATTGAGAGAGACATAGATAATGGGAGACACACACACTGAGACACAACACATACTTGAGACTTATACATACACAGAGAGACACACACGCACACTGAGAGATAGGGAGACAAACAGAGTGAGAGAGACAAACACTCACAGAGAAAGTCTTAAACACTGAGAGAGAGACTCAAAAACAGAGGGAGAACATAGTGACAAGCAGACTCATAGAGTCACACTGAAACACATACACATATAGAGACACACACACAGACACACATACACATGGAGGAACAGAGACACACACACTGAGAGAGACACACATACAGTTGCCACAAGGCACACACACTCAGAGAAAAAGGCACACAGTCTGAGAGAGTCATCTACACTGAGAGAGAGACACAAATGCACTGAGAGTTACACACATTGAGAGAGACACACAAACACACTGAGAGACACACACACAAGAGACAGACACATTCACAGTGAGACACACACACAGACTGAGAGACATCCACACTGAGAGAGAGACACATACACACACTAAGAAACAGAAACACACTGAATGAGACATACAGAATGAGAGAGAACACCACTTGACAGAGTGACATAAAAATTTGGAGAGACACATACGGAGAGACATAACTGCAGACACAATAACTCTGAGTGACACACACACTGACAGACCACACACACTTCTAGACACACATACAGAGAGAGACACACACACACTGAGAGACACACACATGATACAGACACACACATTCACATTGAGACGCACACACAAACTGAGAGACATCCAGAGAGAGAAATACATACACACACTAAGAACCAGAAACACTCACACTGAATGAGACACACACTCTGAGAGAGAACACATCTTGAAAGAGTGACATAGACCCTTGGAGAGACACATTTGGAGAGACATACACGGTCGCACAATAAATCTGAGTGACACACATGCTGACAGAGACACACACACTTCAAGGCACACATGCAGAGAGAGAGATACACACAAACTGAGAGACACACACACAAGAGACTGACACACACATTTACAGTGAGACACACACAAACACTGAGAGCCATCCACAATGAGATAGACACATACATGCACTTAGAACCAGAAACATTCACATTGAATGAGACACACACTCTGAGACAGAACACCACTTGAAAGAGTGACACATTCAAAGATATATACACAGAGACACAATAAATCTGAGTGACACAGAAGCTGACAGAGATACACACACTTTGAGACATGCATACTGAGAGATACCACAAGAGTCAGACACACATATTCACAGTGAAAGATACACACTGAGAGACATCCACACTGAGAGACAGACAGACAGACACACACTAAGAACCAAAAACACTCACACTGAATGAGACACACACTGAGAAAGAGCACCACTTGAGAGAGTGACTCAGACACTTGGAGAGACACATTTGGAGAGACATATATGGAGACACAATAACTCTGAGTGACACACACGCTGACAGAGACACACACACTTCAAGGCACACATGCAGAGAGAGAGACACACACAAGCTGAGAGAGACACACACAAGAGACAGACACACACATTCTCAGTGAGACACACACACAATGAGTGAGATCCACACTGAGAGAGAGACACCTACACACACTAAGAACCAGAAACACTCGCACTGAATGAGACACACACTCTGAGAAAGAAGACTCTTTGAGAGAGTGACACAGACATTTGGAGACACACATTGGGAGAGACATACATGGAGACACCATAAATCTGAGTGACACACACACTGACAGAGACAAACACACTTCTAGACACACATGCAGGGAGAGAGACATACCCACACTGAGAGAGAGACATCCACACAGGGAGAGAGAAACAGAGTCACAGATATGCAGTGAGATGAAAACACAGACGGAGAGACACAAACATGGACAGGCAACACAGAGACACACAAACTGAGACAAATATACATACAGACACAGACACACGCACACACACACTAAAAACTAGAAACACACTGATAACGACACACACACACACAGACACTCAGAGAGATTGTTATACCCTAAAGGGGTGAACACACAATATACATAGACACAGACACACTGAGAGTGACATACACAATGAGACACACATCCACACATAGAAGGAGAAACAGGAACTGAGAGACACACACACTGCGATAGACAAGCACACTTAGTGAGAGGCACAAACATTGGTGATACTCATGGTAAACCCACACACAAACTTAGAGACAGAGATACAGACAGAGAGAGAGACTCACACACATTGAGACTACAAAAGCACTGAGAGTCACACTGAGAGCCTCACACAAACACTGAAAAGAGACACACAACACTGAAGCAGACACTCAGTGAGACAGACACAAACATTGAGAGACACAATGAGAGACACACGAACAGAGCCACTTTGGGGAGGCACACACACACACACACAAACACACATGTTAAAGATACACACACACTGAGAGTTCTCCATACACACTGAGAGTGAGAGATAAACACAAGCACGTTGAAAGACCCATGCACTGAGTGAGACTTACCGAGTAATAGAGAGACACAGATTTTGTGAGACACACACACTGAGATGCAACACACACTTAGAGACATATACATTCTGAGAGAGACACACACACTGAGAAATAGGAAGACAAACACAGTGAGAGAAACACTCACAGAAAAAGACTTAAAAACTGAGAGATACTCAAAAACAGAGAGACAACATAGATATATGCACATTCAGAGACTCACACTGAAACACATACACATACAGAGAGTGACACACACACACAGACACACATACACACAAAGAAACCGACACACACACAATGAGAGGAACACAGACACAGGGACCCACAGAGAAACACACACTCAGAGAGTAAGACATACTGACTGACCAAGTCACATACACTTTGAGAGAGATGCAAACACCCTGAGAGTCACACACACAAGAGACAGAAAGACACATTCACAGGAAGACACACAAGCATTGAGAGACATATACACACACACACCTAGAGACACGCACACATGAGAAGAACCAGAAACACTCACACTGAATGAGACACACGCTGAGAGAGTCACAGAATAAGATGCACACACTGTGAAAGAGTGAATACACAATATACACAGACAGAGACACACTGAGAGAGACACACACAATGAGACAGACATCCACACAGAAAAGGAGAATCTGGCACTGAGAGACACACACACTGAGAGAGACAGACACACTGAGTGAGGGGCACAAACATTGGCTGACAACACGGTGAAACCCACACATAGGCTTAGAGATGTAGACATATAGAGAAAGCCAGTCACACAATCTGAGAGGCACAAACACACTGAGAGACAGATACCCTGAGACATTCACACAAACAATAAAAACAGACACACAACACTGAGGCAGACACACAGTGAGACAGACACACACACATTGAGAGACACAATGGGAGACACACAAACAGAGGCACTGTGGGAGTCACACAGGGATACACACAGAAACAGTTACCCTAAAGACATACACACAAATTCTGAGCATTCTCCACACACACACACACACAGAGCAACAAACACACACACATTGAGAGACACACATTGAGTCAGATATTCACACTGAGAGAGACACACAGATAATTGGAGACACACACACTGAGACACAACACACACTTGAGACTTATACACACACAGAGAGACACACACACACTGAGAGATAGGGAGACAAACACAGTGAGAGAGACAAACACTCACAGAGAAAGACTTAAACACTGGGAGAGAGACTCAAAAACAGAGGGAGAACATAGTGACATGCACACTCATGGAAACACACTGAAACACATACACATATAGAAACACACACACAGACACACAGACACACGGAGAAACAGATGCACACACACTGAGAGAGACACACATACAGTTGCCACAAGGCACACACACTCAGAGAACAAGGCACACAGGCTTAGAAAGTCATCTACACTGAGAGAGAGACATAAATGCACTGAGAGTCACACACATTGAGAGAGAAACACAAACACACTGAGAGACACAGTCACAAGGGACAGACACACACATTCACAGTGAAACACACACACACTGAGAGACATCCACACTAAGAGACACACACACACACACACACACAGAACCAGAAACACTCACACTGAATGAGACACACACACTGAGAGAGAACACCACTTGAGAGATTGACACAGACACTTGGAGAGACACATACGGAGAGACATACCTGGAGACACAATAAATCTGAGTGACACACATTCTGACAGAGACACGCACACTTCTAGACAAACATTCAGAGAGAGAGACACACACACTGAGAGACACACACACAAGAGACAGACCTACACAAAAACAGTGAGACCACACACACACTGAGTGACATCCACACTGAGAGAGAGACACACACACGTACTAAGAACCAGAAACACTCACATTGAATGAGATACACACACTGAGAGAGAGACACACAATGAGAGACACAAACTGATACACTTACAGAGAGAGATATACATACATGCTAAGAAACAGAAACCCTCACACTAAAGAGTAACACACTCTGAAAGAGAACACCACTTGAGAGTGACACAGACTTGGAGAGACACATTTGGAGAGACATACATGGAGACACAATAAATCTGACACACACGCTGACAGAGAGACACACTCTTCTAGACACACATACAGAGAGAGAGAGACACACACACACAAAGCCATCCACACACACAGAGAGAAACAGTGTCATAGACATGCAGTCAGATTAAAACTTAGATGGAGAGACACAAATATGGAGAGGCAACACAGAGACACATAGAGACACACACACTGAGACACATACACATACAGAGAGAGACACACACACATTAAAAAACAGAAACACACTGGAAGAGACACACACACTTAGAGAGACACACAGAGAGAGACACACACACTGTAAAAGAGTGAACACACAATATACAGAGACACAGACACCCCGAGAAAGACATACACAGTGAGACAGACATCCACACAAATAAGGAGAAATAGGCACTGAGAGACACACCCACTGAGAGAGACATACACAGTGAGAGGCACAAACATTGGGTGACACACATGGTAAACCTATACACAGGCTTAGAGACATAGACATACAGAGAGAGAGAGAGAGAGAGACTCACACCCACTGAGAGATACAAACGCACTGAGAGACACTCTGAGAGTCTCACACAAACACTAAAAACAGACACACAACACTGAGGCAGACATTCAGTGAGACAAACACAAACACATTGAGAGACACAATGGGAGACACATGAATAGAGCCCCTTTTGGGAGGCACACTGACACACAGACACACACAAACACACACATTAAAGACACACACACACACACTGAGAATTCTCCATACACACTGAGAGTGAAAGATAAACACACACACATTGAGAGACTCACAAACAGAGGCACTGTGAGAGTCACACAGAGATACACATACAGAAACACACACACTAAAGACACACACACACATTCTGAGAGTTCTCCTCACACACTGAGAGAGAGACACAAGCACACACACTGAGAGACACACATTGAGAGAGACATTCACATGGAGAGAGAGACACAGATAATGTGAGACACACACAGAAAAACACTTTGAGACATATACATACATAGAGAGACAACACACACACACTGAGAGATAGGGAGAGATACACTGAGAGAGACAAACACAGTGTAGAGACAAACACTCAGAGAAAGACTTAAAAACTGAGAGACTCAAAAACAGAAGAGAACATAGTGACATACACACTCATAGAAACACACTGAAACACATACACATATAGAGACACACACAGAGAGAGACACACATGCACACGGAGAAACAGACACACACACATACTGAGAGAGACACACATACAGTTGCCAAAAGGCACACACACTCAGAGAACAAGGCACATAGACTGAGAGAGTCATCTACACTGAGAGAGAGAGACATAAATACACTGAGAGTCACACACATTGAGAGAGACACAAAAACACACTGAGACACACACACACAAGAGACAAACACACACATTCACAGTGAGACACACACACACACTGAGACACACACATACACACGCACTAAGAACCAGAAACACTCACACTGAATGAGACACACACACTGAGAGAGAGACACACACTGAGAGACACAAACTGACACACTTACTGAGAGGGACACACAGAGACACAGATACACACTGAGAAAGAGACACAACAAAACTGAGAGAGACACACACACAGGGACCCTCATTGACATGCACACTCTGAGAGCAAGACACACAGACTGAGAGAGTCACACATTCTGAGAGACACAAACACCCTGAGATTCACACATACTGAGAGAGGCACAAATACCCTGAGATCAGAGACCTTGAAAGAGAGACACAAACACAGTGAGAGACATACACAATGAGAGACACAGACATTCACAAGGAAATGCACGCCCAGTGAGAGACACACACACTGAGAGAGAGACACACACACATGCTAAGAACCAGAAACCCTCACACTGAATGAGTAACTCACATTGAGAGAGAACTCCACTTGAGAGAGTCACACAGACACTTGGAGAGACACATTCTGAGAGACATACATGGAGACACAATAAATCTTTGTGACACACACGCTGACAGAGACACGCACTTATAGACACACATACAAAGAGAGAGACTCACACACACTGAGTGAGAGAGAGACATCAACACAGAGAGAGAGAAACAGAGTCACACTCAGGCAGTGAGATGAAAACACGGGCTGATCCAGAGAGATGATATGGTGTGGGAAGTGGGAGGGGGCTTAGGCATTGAGAGATTATGTACACCTATGGCTGATTCATGTCAGTGTATGGCAAAACCAATACAGTATTGTAACATAGAATAAAGTAAAAATGAAATTAAAAAAAAGATTAAAAAATCCAGTATGAACGTTAAAAAAAAAAGAAAACACAGACAGAGAGACACAAAAACAGAGAGCCAACACAGAGTCTCACAGAGACACACACACTGAGACATGTACACATACAGAGAGAGAGACACACACATGCTAAGAACCAGAAACACACTAAAAGAGACACACACACTTAGAGAGATACACAGAGAGAGACACATACTGTTGAAGTGTGAACACAATCTACAGAGACACACACACCCCAAGAGAGACATACACAATGAGACAGACATCCACACAAAGAAGGAAAAACAGGCACTGAGAGACACACCCACTGAGAGAGATATACACACTGAGTGAAAGGCACAAACATTGGGTGACACACATGGTAAATCCACACACAGGCTTAGAGACATAGACATACAGAGAGAGAGAGACTCACACTCGCTGAGAGATACAAATGCACTGAGAGACAGATACTCTGAGAGTCTCACACAAACACTAAAAACAGACACACAACACTGAGGCAGACATTCAGTGAGACAAACACAAACACATTGAGAGACACAATGGGAGACATGAACAGAGCCTCTTTTGGGAGGCACACAGACACACACACACAAACACACACGTTAAAGACACACACGCACTGAGAGTTCTCCATACACACTGAGAGTGAGAGATAAATACACACACATTGAGAGACTCACAAACAGAGGCACTGTGGGAGTCACACAAAGATACACATACAGAAACACACACGCTAAAGGCACACACACACATTCTGAGAGTTCTCCTCACACACTGAGAGAGAGAGACAAGCACACACACTGAGAAACACACATTGAGAGAGACATTCGCATGGAGAGAGAGACAAATAATGTGAGACACACACAAAAAAACACTTAGAGACATATACATACAGAGAGAGACAACACACACACACTGAGAGATAGGGAGAGATACACTGAGAGAGACAAACACAGTGAGAGAGACAAACACTCACAGAGAAAGACTTAGACACACTGAGAGTGAGAGATAAACACACACACGCTGAAAGACCCACACACTTTGAGAGACTTACTCAGTAAGAGAGAGACACAGATTTTGTGAGCCAAAACACACTGAGATGCAACACACACTTAGAGACATATACATTCCGAGAGAGACACACACACACACTGAGAAATAGGGACACAAACATAGTCAGAGTGAGAAACACTCACAGAGAAAGACTTAAACACTGAGAGATACTCAAAAACAGAGAGACAACATAGAGACATGCACACTCAGAGACTCACACTGAAACACATACACATACAGAGAGAAACACACACACAGACAAAGATACATATGGAGAAACAGACACACACACACAATCAGAGGAACAAACACAGGGAGCCACTGAGAAACACACACTCAGATTTTAAGACATGCAGACTGACCGAATCACATACACTGAGACAGAGATGCAAACACACTGAGAGTCACACATACAACAGACAGAAAGACACATTCACAGGAAGACACACATGCATTGAGACACATACACAGAGACACACACACTGGTAAGAACCAGAAACACTCACATTGAATGAGACACACACACTGAGAGAGACTCAGAAAAAGACATACACACTGTGAAAGAGTGAAAACACAATATGCACAGAGACACACTGAGAGAGACACACACAGTGAGACAGACATCCACACAGAGAAGGAGAAACTGGCACTGAGAGACACACACACACTGAGAGAGACATACACACTGAGTAGAGGCACAAACATTGGGTGACACACATGGTAAACCCACATACAGGCTTAGAGACATAAACATATAGAGAGAGACAGTTACACAATCTGAGAGACACAGTCACATTGTGAGACAGACACCCTGAGAATTCACACAAACACTAAAAACAGACACACAACACTGAGGCAGACACACAGTGAGACAGACACACACACATGAGAAACACAATGGGAGACACACAAACAGAGGCACTGTGGGAGTCACAAAGAGATACACACACAGAAACACACACCCTAAAGACACACACACACATTCTGAACGTTCTCCACACACACAGAGAGTGAGCGACACACACACACACATTGAGAGACACACATTGAGAGAGACATTCACATTGAGAGTGAGACACAGATAATGGGAGACACACACACTGAGACACAACACACACTAGAGACATATACATACAGAGAGACACACACACACACACTGAATGATAGGGGGACAAACCCAGTGAGAGAGACAAACACTCACAGAGAAAGACTTAAATACTGAGAGAGAGACTCAAAAACCGAGGAGAACATAGTGCCATGCACACGCATAGAGTCACACTGAAACACATACACATATAGAGACACATACACACAGACACACATTCACACGGAGAACCAGACACAAACACTCTAAGAGAGACACACATACAGTTGCCAAAAGGTACAAACACTCAGAGAACTAGGCACACAGTCTGAGAGAGTCATCTACACTGAGAGACAGACACAAATGCACGGAGAGTCACACACATTGAGAGAGACACACAAACACACTGAGAGACACACACACAAGACACAGACACACACATTCACAGACACACACACACACACACACACACACACTGAGAGACATGCACACTGAGAGAGAGAGACACCCACGCACTAAGAACCAGAATCACTCACACTGAATGAGACACACACACTAAGAGAGAGACACACACTGAGAGACACAAACTGACACACATACAGAGAGGGACACACACAGAGACACAGATACACACTGAGAAAGAGACACAACAAAACTGAGAGAAACACACACACAGCGACACTCAGAGACATGCACACTCCAAGAGCAAGACTCACAGACTGAGAGAGTCACACATTCTGAGAGATACAAACACCCTGAGTTTCACGCACTCTTAGAGAGACTCAAACACACTAAGATCAGAGACCTTGAGAGAGAGACACAGCACAGTGAGATACATACACACTTGGAGACACACTCATTCTCTGGGAGACGCACACACACTGAGGACATACACACTGAGAGATCAACACACACACATGCTAAGAACCAGAAACACTCACACTGAGAGAGTAACACATACTGAGAGAGAACACCACTTGAGAGAGTGACGCCGACACTTGGAGAGACACATTCGGAGAGACATACATGGAGACACAATAAATCTTGTGACACACATGCTGACAGAGGCACAATTGTTTCTAGAAACACATACAGAGAGAGAGACACACAGACACACTGAGTGAGAGAGACTTCCACACACAGAGAGAGAAACAGAGTCACAAACATGCAGTGAGATGAAAAACAGATGGAGAGACACAAACACGGAGAGACAACACAGAGATACATAGAGACACACACACTGAGACACATATACATAGAGAGAGACACACACACACATGCAAAACCCAGAAACACACTGAAAGAGGCACACACACTGAGAGAGACACACAGAGAGAGACGCACACTGTGAAAGAGTGAACACACAATATATAGAGACACAGACACACTGAGAGTGACACACACAATGAGTCAGACATCCACACAAAGAAGGAGAAACAGGCACTGAGAGACACACCCACTGAGAGAGACATACACACTGAGTGAGAGGCACAAACATTGGGTGACACACATGGTAAATCCACACAGGCTCAGGGACATAGACATACAGAGAGAGACAACTCACACCCACTGAGAGATACAAATGCACTGAGAGACAGACACACTGCGAGTCTCACACAAACACTAAAAGGAGACACACAACACTGAGGCTGACACTCAGTGAGACAGACACAAACACATTGAGAGACACAATGGGAGACACACAAACAGAACCCCTTTTGGCAAGCTCACAGACACACACACATGAAAACACACACGTTAAAACACACACGCACACACTGAGAGTTCTCCATACACACTGAGAGTGAGAGATAAATACACACACATTGAGAGACTCACAAACGGAGGCACTGTCGAAGTCACACAGAGATATACAGAAACACACACGCTAAAAGCACACAGACACATTCTGAGAGTTCTCCTCACACACTGAGAGAGACAAGCGCACACACTGAGAGACACACACTGAGAGAGAGACACAGGCATTATGAGACATACAAACACACACATTAGAGACATATCATACAGATAGAGGCACACACACACACTGAAAGATAGGGAGACAAACACAGTGAGAGAGACAACCACTCACAGTGAAAGACTTAAACACTGAGAGAGAGACTCAAAAACAGAGAGACAACATAGAGACATGCACTCTCAGAAACTCACAGTGAAACACATACACATACAGAGAGAGACACACACACACTGACACAGATACACACGAAGAAACCGACACAAACTCAATGAGAGACACACAAACACAGGGACCCACAGAGAAACACACACTCAGAGAGTAAGACATACAGACTGACCGAGTCAAATACACTGAGAGAGAGATGCAAACACACTGAGAGTCACACACACAAGAGACAGAAAGACACATTCACAGGAAGACACACGAGCATTGAGAGACACACACAAATGGAGAAATATAGACACTGAGAGAGAGAGACACCCACACAGTAAGAACCAGAATCCCTCACTCTGAACGAGTCACACACTCTGAGAGAGAAACACCACTTGAGCGAGAGACACAAACACTCGGAGAGTCACACATTCTGAGACACACACTCAGAGACACACAAATTGAGAGTGCCACACATGCTTAAAGAGACACACAAACTTATAGAGACATATACAAAGAGAGATATACATACACACTGAGTGAGAGAGAACATCCACACAGAGAGATAGAAACAGAGACACACACACAAAGAGAGAGGGAAACAAAGACTGAGAGACACAAACATGGAGAGGCAACACAGAGAAACACAGAGACACACACACTGAGAGACACACACTCTGAGAAACATACACATACAGAGAGACACACACACATGCTAGGAACCAGAGATACAAATGCACTGAGAGACAGTCACACTGAGAATCTCACACAAACATTAAAAACAGACACACAACACTGAGGCAGACACTCAGTGAGACAGACACAAACACATTGAGAAACACACATTGAGAGAGACATTCACACTGAGAGAGAGATACAGATATTGTGAGACACACAAACACATACACTTAGAGGCAGATACATACAGAGAGAGACACACACACACCCTGAGAGATAGGGAGACATACACAGTGAAAGAGACAAACACTCACAGAGAAAGACTTGAACACTGAGAGACTCAAAAACAGAGAGACATGCACACCCAGAGACTCACACTGAAACACATACACATACAGAGAGACAGACACAGATACACACTGATAAACAGACGCATGCACTCTGAGAGAGACACACACACAGGGACCCACAGATGCACACACACTCAGAGAGCAAGACACACTGAGAGAGTCACATACACTGAGAGAGAGACACAAACACACAGAGAGAAACACACATGAGACAGACACACACATTCACACTGATGCTCACACACACTGAGAGACTTACAGAGAGAGAGACATACACACATGGTAAGAAACACAAACACTCAAACTGAAAGAGACACACACACTGAAAGAGATAGACAGAGTGAGAGACACACATTCTGAGAGACCCACTGAGACACACAAATTGAGCATGATTCACACACTTAGAGACATACACATACACTGAGAGAGAGACATATGCACACACTGAGAGAGAGACATCCACACTGAGAGAGAGAGACACACACACTGAGACACCCACAGTAAAAGAGACTTAAACACTGACTGAAAGACACAAACATGGAGAGGCAACAGAGAGACACACACTGACTGACACACACTGACACATAGACATATAGAATGGGACACACACAAAGAGACACAGATACACACTGAGAAACAGACACACAAAAAACTGAGAGAAACACACACCGGGACCCTCATAGACACACACACTCAGAGAGCAAGACACAGACTGAATGAATCACACACACTGAGAGAGAAACACAAACACCCTAAGAGACACACACAAGAGAGAAACACACACACACTAAGTATCAGAAACCCTCACACTGAATGAGTCACACACACTGAGAGAGAACACCACTGAGAGAGAGACATAAACACTCAGGGTCACACATTCTGAGACACACATACAGAGACACACAAATTGACAGTGACATACATGCTGACAGAGACACACACCCTTATAGATACACATACTGAGAGAGACACACACACACACTGAGAGAGAGAGACATCCACAGAGAGAGAGACACACACAGAGTTACACACATACAGTGTGATGAAAACACACACTGAGAGACACACACATGGAGACACATACACATACAGAGAGAGACACACACACACGCTAAGAACAAGAAACACTCACACTGAAAGAGACACACTCACTGAGAGAGACACATAGAGAGAGACACACACTGTGAAAGAGTGAACACACAATATACAGAGACACAGACACACTGAGAGAGACACACACAATGATACAGAGATCCTCACAGAGAAGGAGAAACAGGCACTGCAAGACACACACACTTTAGAAACACACACTATGTGAGAGGAACAACCACTGTGGGACACAGACGGTGAAACCCACACACAGGCTTAGAGACATAGACAGACTGAGAGACACACACATGGAGACACATACACATACAGAGAGAGAGATACACACACACACTAAGAACTAGAAACACTCACACTGAAAGAGACAACTCACTGAGAGAGACACAGAGAGAGAGACACACACTGTGAAAGAGTGAACACACAATATGCAGGGACAGAGAGAGACATACACAATGAGACAGACATCCACACAGAGAAGGAAAAACAAACACTGAAAGACACACACACTGAGAGAGACATGCACACTGAGTGAGAGGCACAAACATTGGCTGACACACATGGTGAAACCCACACACAGGCTTAGAGACATAGACATACAGAGAGACAGACTCACACACACTGAGAGATACAAACACACTGAGAGTAGACACATTGAGAGACTCACACAAACACTAAAAGTAGACACACAACGCTGAGGCAGACACTCAGTGAGATAGACACACACACATTGAGTAATACAATGGGAGAAATATGAACAGAGACACTGTATGAGTCACACAGAGACACACACATAAGAGACACACACCCGGAATGAAACACACGCATACACTGAGAGTTCTCCACAGACACTGTGAAAGAGAGACAAACACACATACATTGGGAGACACACACACTGAGAGAGACATACACAGTGAGAGAAAGAACCAGACATTGTGAGACATACACACTAAGACTCACACAGACTTAGAAACATATACATACAGAGACACACACACACACTGAGAGATAGAGAGACATCCACACTGAGAGAAACACTCATTGAGAAAGACTTAAACATTGAGAGAGACACACACATAAACAGAGAGACAACATAGAGACACCGACTTGAGAGTCTCACGTCGAAAGTCATACATATACAGAGAGAGACACACATAGACACAGACACACACTGAGAAATAGACACAAACACTAAGAGAGACACACACAGAAACACTCACCAAGACCTACACCATCAGTGAGCGAGACACACACACTGTGAGAGTCCCACACACTAAGAAAGAGTCAAAAAGACCCTGAGAGTCACACACACTGAGAGAGACACAGACACACTGAGAGACACACACACACAAGAGAGATACACACACATTCACAGGGAGACACACAAACACTGAGAGATTTACACACAGAGAGACAGACACACGGACACTCACTGAAACCCACATCATCAGAGAGCGAGACACACACCCTGTGAGAGTCACACACACTGACAAAGAGTCAAAAAGACCCTGAGAGTCACATACACTAAGAGAGAGACACAAACACACTGAGAGTCACACACATTGAGTGAGAGACACCAGCACAATTAGAGACACACCCACACAAGAGAGAGACAGACTCATTCACAGGGAGACACACAAACACTGAGGGACATACACAGAGAGAGAGAGACCCACACATACTGAGAGTTAGGCATGCACACTGCGAGAGAGAGAAAAACACTGAGAAATACAAAAGAAACACACAAATTGAGAGTGACACACATGCTGAGAGAGACACACACACAGTTAGAGATATACACATACAGAGAGAGATACACACACACACTGAGAGAGAGAGAGACATTCACACTGAGAGAGAGAAACACACACAGAGACACACACAAATGGAGACTTGCACAGTGAGAGAGAGACACAGATGTTGTGAGACACACACACTGAGACACACACAAACACTTAGAGACATATATGTGCAGAGAGAAACACATACATACACTGACAGATAGACATACACACTGAGAGAGAGAAAAACACACGGAGAAAGACTTAAACACTGAGTGACACAAAAACAGAGAGACAACATAGAGACATGCACACTCAGAGACACATACTGAAACACATACACATACAGAGAGAGACATGCACAGAGACACAGAAACAGACTGAGAAACAGACACACACACACACAGACACACACACAGGCACTCACTTAGACCCATACCATCAGAGAGCGAGACACACACCCTATGAGAGTCACACACACTGAAAGACAAAAACACATTGAGAGTCACACACATTGTGAGAGAGAGACACAAAAACACTGAGAGACACACATAAGAGACACACACACATTTACAGGGAGACACACACACAATGAGAGACATACAAAGAGAGAGAGACACACACACACACGTACTCTCAGAACCAGAAACACTCACACTGAACGAGACACACAGACTGAGAGACACACACACTGAAAGAGAGACACAAACACACTGAGAGACACATATTCTTAGAGACACATACAAAGACACTCAAATTGAGAGTGAGAGACATACACACACACACACACTTAGAGACATACACATACAGAGAGAGATACACACAGAAAGACACAGATACACACTGAGAAACAGACACATACACACTGAGAGAATCTCACACACATGGACCCACAGAGACACACACACTCAAAGAGTAAGACACATAGACTGAGAGTCACATATACTGAGAGAGAGACACAAACACATTGAAAGTCACACACACTGAGAGACTCACATAGACACTAAAAAGAGACACACAACTTTGAGGCAGAAATACGGTGTGGCAGACATACACACATAGAGGGATATTCGCAACGGGAAACATATGAACAGAGACACTGTGGAGACACACAGAGATACACACACACACTCAGAATGATACACACACACTAAGAGTCAGCTATACACACAATGAGAGAGAGAAAAAGACACACACACTGAGAGAGAAATACACAGTGAGAGACACACACATATATTGAGAGACACACACTCACTAAGAACTACAGACACACACACTGAGAGAGAGACAAAAACACATTGAGAGACAAACATACTGAGAGAAACCGAGACACACAAATTGAGATTGACATACATGCTGAGAGAGACACCCACATCCAGGAAGAGAAACACACTCATGAGAGTGAGACACACACACACATTGAGGGAGTGAAACATTCACACAGAGAGCGAGACACAAACTTCCACACTAAGAAATACAAAAACACAAAGAAAGAGACACCCACCTACACAACTGCAAGGAAGAGATACTGAGAGACACACATAGACACTAAAAATAGATACCCAACACTGAAGCAGACACACAATGAGACACACACACACACATTGATAGAGAGACACACTGGGAGACTCACGGAGACACTGAGAGTCACACAAAGACACACACAGAGAAACACGCACACACTGAGAGAGACAGACATCTGCACTGAAAAGGAGAAAAGCACACTGAGAAACACATACTGAGAGAGACATACACACTGAGATATAGACAGAAACACTGTGAGACACACACTGAGACACACACACACAGACATAGACATACAGAGAAAGAGACCCACACACACTGAAAGAAAGAGAGAGAGATCCACACTGAGAGACAGAAGCACACACTGAGAGACACACCAATTGAGAGAGACATACACACTGTGAAAGAGACACAAACACACTGAGACACACATATCCTGAGATACACACAGACACACAACCTTGAGGTAGACACACAACCTTGAGGTAGAAACACAATTAGAAATACACACACATTAAGAGAGAGACACACCAGGAGACACACGAACAGAAACACTGTGAGTGTCACACATAGACACAGAGAGAGAGAGACACACACACACAGAAAGAAACACACACATACTGAGAGTTAGTCATGCACACTGAGAGAGAGAGAGAGACGAACGCACAAACACTGAGAGGACATACTTGATAGGGATACGCACTGTGAAAGAGTGAACACACAATATACAGAGACACAGACACACTAAGAGAGACACACACAATGAGACAGACATCTTCACTGAGGAGGAGAAACACACACTGAGTGACACACACACTGAGAGAGACATACAAACTGAGTGAGAGGCACAAACTTTGTGAGACACACACTGTGACACCCACACACACATTTAGAGACATAGACATACAGAGAGAGTGAAACACACACTGAGAGACACAAACACACTGAGAGACAGACACAATGAGAGGCTCACACAAACACTAAAAACAGACACACAACATTGAGGCAGACACACAGAGAGACAGACACACACACATTGAGAGACACAATGGGAGACACACGAACAAAGACACTGTGAGAGTCACACAGAGACACACACACACAAACACACACCCTGAAAGAGACACACACACAGACTGAGAGTTATCCATGCACACTGAGAGAGAGAGACAAAAACACTCATGCTGAGAGACATACACATGGAGAGAGACATACACTATGAGAGAGAGACACATTCATTATGAGACACACACACACAGACATATACATACAGAGAGACACACAGACACACACTGAGAGTCACACATATTGAAAGAGATACACAAACACACTGAGAGACACACACACAAGGAAGAGACACACACATTCACAGGGAGACACACACACTGAGAGACATACACAGAGAGAGACACACACACACACACAAAGAGCCAGAAACACTCACATTGAATGAGACACACAGTCAGAGAGTCACACACTGAGAGACACACAAGCACACTGTGAGATACACATTCTGAGAGACAAGTAACAGTAGAACTCAACATGTAGCAGACTTGTTCAAAATTGGGAAAGGAGGATATCAAAGCTATAATTATCACCCTGGTTATTTAACTTATATGCATAGTACATCATGTGAAATGCCAGGCTGGATGAACCCTGAGCTGAAATCAAGATTGCTTGGAGAAATTCCAATAACCTCAGTATGATACCACTCTTATGGTAGAAAGTGAAGAGGAACTAAAGAGCCTCTTGATAAAAGTGAAATAGGAGAGTGAAAAAACTGGATTAAAACTCAACATTCACAAAAATAAGATCATGGCATCTGGTCCCATCACTTCACGGGAAATAGATGGGGGAACAATGAAAACAGTGACAGATTTTATATTCTTGGACTACAAAATCACTGCAGATGGTGACTGCAGCCATGAAACTAAAAGACACTTCTTCCTTGGAAGAAAAGTCATGGCCAAACTAGACAGCATAGTAAAAAGCAAAGATATTACTTTACTGACATAGGTCTGTCTAGTCAAATCTATGCTTTTTCCAGTAGTCATGTATGCATGTGACTGTTGGACCAGAAAAAAGGGTGGGTGCCAAAGAATTGATGCTTTTGAACTGTGATGTTGGAGAAGACTCTTGAGTGACCCTCAAACTGCAATTACATCAATCCACTCAATCCTAAAAGAAATTGACCCTGAATATTCATAGGAAGGACTGATACTGATGCTGAAGCTGAAGTTCCAATACTCTGGCCACCTGATGCCAAGATTTGACTCACTGGATAATAACCTGATGCTGCGAAAGACTGAGGGTAAGAAGAGAAAGAGGTGACAGAGGATGAGATGCTTGGATGGCATCATTGACTAATGGACATAAGATTGAGTAAGCTCTGGTAGATGGTGAAGGACAGGGAAGCCTGGAGTGCTACAGTTCATGGGATCAAACAGAGTCTAAACAACAATTGTATTGAATCATGACAGCTGTAACAAGATTCATTGACCTCTCCTGACTGCCTTCTATGCATTAGGCACTGTGTTATGGAATCTACACCTATTAAGTTATTCTTATAGGCTTGATAATACTTAATAGATGAGAAAACAGGATTTAAGATGCAAAGTAACTCTATATTTAGCTCTTATTAAAGGAACTGAATCTGGCTTGTCATTAATAAGAATATGAAGACAAGCTTCACATGTACTGCAATTTTTATATTTAATTCAGCAAATATTTTAAAGGTAAACCTATTAAGCGCTGAGATCAGACTTGGGGAAAGATCAGAAGAATGAGATAATTTGTAAGACTTTGGACTTGTTCCCAGAGGCTGACTCTGTAACTGGGAGAGTGGTGAAATGGACCAGGTACAAGGAAGAAAGGATACATCCAGATGCAGTTCAAAGCCTTAGGAGAACTTTGGCCAAGAGGACACTGATCCCTACAGAGAGGATGTGGGAAAGCTTGGAGGTGCAGTTCGTACTGAGCTGAGTAAACTGTAGGAGGACACATGGAAGCAGGTGGGTTCTGCGAGTCTCTCTCCATTCTTCAACAGCATGCATTCATGAAGCTGAGCAGACAGTTTAATCCAGGCAGGAGCACTTTCAGACAGAAGATCAAAGTCTGAGAGCAAATCCCTGGCAAGGGGCAAACTGTGCAGATCCAGTGCAGTAGAGGAAGGAGACAGCTACTTGTAGGCTCTGCATGAGTGACAGGTTTAGGCAGCTGGTGTGGAGAATGCTTTTATAAAATGAGGAGCAACATTCAAAAACCGAGAGATCTCTTACTGAACTTCAGCTTTTTTGGCCATTCTAGATAAATCAAAAGTCCTGGCACCTGGCCCACACACCCTCCTACTGTGAGTGGCAGCTCCTTCTGGGCTAGATCATGTTCTCTGCATGTGTTCTAGCCCCGTTGCTTCCTGCGGTTTGTACTCACTGACCTCACTTCTTCAAGTTGCTTGCCAGGGCCCTGGAGCAACAGGGATGCTTTCACTTGGCTCAGTCTCATGCTGAGTCAGAGGACTAAAAAGAGTCTGTGCTTAAATCTTGTCAGTACGACTTTATTATCTGTTACCTTAGCTTCTTCATCTGTTAAATGGGCATAACAGTATACTCAAATCTATAGCAACCACTCAGTATGTGTAATTTGCTTAGCATAGCATCTGGACCCATCAGTTCAGTTCAGTTGCTCAGTCATGTCCAACTTTTTGTGGCCCCTTGGACTGCAGAATGCCAGGCTTCCCTGTACATCACCAACTCCCAGGGCTTGCTCAAACTCATGTCCATCAAGTCAGTAATGCCATCCAAGCGTCTCATCCTCTGTCACTCCCTTCACCTGCCTTCAATCTTTCCCATCATCAGAGTTTTTTTTTTTTTTTTTCTAATAAGCCAGTTCTTTGCATCAAATATTCAGGACTGACTTCTTTTAGTATTGACTGGTTGTACCTCCTTGCAGTCCAAGAGACTCTCAACAGTCTACTCCAACACCATAGTTCAAAAGCATCAATTCCTTGGCCTTCAGCCTTCTTTATGATCCAATTCTCATATCCATACATGACTACTTGCAAAACCATAACTTTGACTACACAGACCTACGTCGGCAAAGTAACGTCTCTGCCTTTTCTATGCTGTTTACGTTGATCATAGCTTTTCTTCTAAGGAGCAAGTGTTCTAATTTCATGACTGCAGTCACCATCTGCAGTGAGTTTGGAGTCCAAGAAAATAAAATATATCACTGTTTCCATTGTTTCCCCACCTATTTGCCATGAAGTGATGGGACCAGATGCCATGATCTTATTTTTGTGAATGTTGAGTTTTAAGCTACCTTTTTCACTCTCTTTTTTCACTTTCATCAAGAGATGCTTCAGTTCCTCTTCACTTTCGGTCATAAGGGTGATGTCATTTGCATATCTGAGGTCATTGATATTTCTCTTGGCAATGTTGCTATGCCAACAGCAAGCTGCTTAAAGATAGTCCCCAGAACCCCAGAGGGACAAAATAGCAGGCTGGCAACAAGGTGGCTTGGAGCACTTTTTTTTTGGCCCTTGTCAGCCAATGGTAGGTCCCCAAAGCAAATGAAAGACCCTGGCATAATTTTCCTGGTTCCCTTCCCCATAACATCTTTATGCACCAAGTTTACCCCAGATTTTCAACTTATGGAACCCTCCCTGCTGTCCTAGTGAATGTGCACTGTTACTACACCCAGTATACAGATGTGAAACCTGAGGCTGGAAAAGAGTCATCACTGGTTCAAGATCTTAAACTCTAGCCGCTGAGCCACAACACCACAATGCCAAGGACAAACCCAGGCAAGGGCATTGATCTGGGCTGCTCAGCCTTGTACTGTGAGGCTGATGGCCACACACCCTCATGGATAACCAGGGTACCTGGAGGGACACTAGGGCACAGAAGCTAGGGTGGGCAAGCAAAAGACAGCCTCCAGATAACGGGCTGATTGGAAATCACAATTTTGCATAGGGAAAACATGGCCTTTGCGATTTAGGGTCCAGGTTAATTCTAAGAATATGATTAGCTACCAAGCATGGAGTAGGTGAGGCCTGGGTGCCATGCCCTAAAGGCAGCTTTCCATCCTGCCCAAAGCTAATACACAGGCTTCTATGAGACAGAGGGGGATGCCCAGCAAGGCAAGCAGCACCAGCAGCAGCACAATGCCCTTTCTCCTCATCTCCTCTAGCCACATTGCTTATTGGCGCTTGAGAAGTGCGCTATGAAAGCAAGTCAACCAGGTGAGCCTAATGCTGCTGAGCTTCTGGTGTCATTGCCTGTATCTCAAAACCAGAAACTTCTGAATCATGTTAAGTCCCCAGAATTGTGTGGGTGGACCCAAGTTTTTTGGTGCTGTACTGGGAGACCACACAGGCTCCTTCAGCTCTTGTCCTGAAACAAGATGGTAGACAGGGGTCCAGAATTACAAACTAGTGAATACACTAGCTTGCCAAGGGTCCTTCTTCTTTTTAGCTCTAGGTTCCACCCATTTCTACCACAGAAGACCATGGTTGATATCAAAAGATCCTACATCCTGAGGCTGTTTGGCAGATGGTGTGGTGTATAGTCATCCAGGTTGACCTGGGGCTGGCCCTCAGTCTTGCCTGTCCCAGGAAGGGCATCCCTCTAGGCCAAAGATTGGAGGAAGGTAACAGAACCAGTGCCCCTGGGCCTCTGTCAGTCCTCTGAAATCATTGGCTCTTATTGGGGCTAAGATCACTTGTGCCTAATGCTTTGTCCAAAACCTTTGGAGGCCACAAGAGTTTAGGGATTTAGAAATCATTAATAGTGACACAGAGATCAACACCAAGGCAGGTGCATGCAAACACACTGACATGACTGCAGTGAACCATGTGACTGTTAATACCAAGTGGGCTACATAGAGAAAATTTGGGATACTATAAATAGCTTCTTGTTATCATTCATTTTTGGTTTTACTACCAAAAGTGTTTAGGTCAAGCTGGTGAAAACACTTGGCTGCTGAAGTGTTCTGGGTGATGGAATGGTGGACAGTAGATCATGGACCTGAGGCAGCAAGCAGATGTTGACTCCTTCACAGTTCAGGGAAGAGGCTCACAGCTTCATGGATTCCTAGTCCTGCTAGGAACTTGTGGTCCTAGCACTGGTCTCCCCAGTTAACAAATCCTGGCAGTTTGACTCAGCTCACAATGCCTGTCTCCAGGGGCCACTATATATATATCCTTGCTCAAAATTCACCAATGGCCCTCAAGCCCCAAACCAGGCCACATCCTATAAAATCTTTGACACTGGGGGCTGATGGTATCCATGTTCTCCTCCTTTCCTAATCTGAGGCTCCTCGCTATCTCCCTGTCTCTCAGCTGCAGACTTCAAGGTACTTGCCTGCATTCCCACTCATTCTGGGGAAAGCTTTCTTGCAAAAGAGATGCCTCTTCAACCAGTATTCATAGTAGATGCTTTTTGGTTTACAGACTGCTTTTGTGTGAATCATCCAGTGACCGCCTCACTCCCATCAGATGCACAATTAGTATTATTAGTAATGGGCACATGTCACACTGTGCTCATCCTTCAGATAAACAAATGGAGACTCTGAAAGGGAGTGATTTGCTGAGACTCACACTCCAGCAGTGGTGGTGCTGGGGACCAATCCAGGTTTGAGATGGCAGAACAGAGTGTCTGCTTCCTCCCACACCACCTCTGTGGAGGACCAGAGCATGCCCAGCCTACCTGGCTGCTGCACATATCTGCCCACAGACTTGCTTCTGCAGACAATGGATGAAACTTAACAGCACATCAAAGTCTCTAGAAATCCTTTACCAAAAATCCCTCAAAGGACCTATACAGATGGTGTCAGGCTGTGGGCCTTCCATAAGCTCACCTGCTCCAGCTACACACCTGGGCTCAGTTCCCTCTATGGGTCTAACCCTTGGGGGCCTTCCCCCATTTCCCAGCCAAGGAGACCCTCTTCACTACAAGACCCAGCCAATATGGCCCTCCCATCTAAAAGGCCCTTTGTGGTCTCTTGATGTGAGTCAGTGTTTGGTCCCCCACATTTCATGCTCCCCAACCTCTGCCTTGTTTCAAGCTCTACACTTTACAGGTCTACCTGGATGATGTGCTCCAACCTCCCCACACCCAGCATTGAGTGATGCAGATGTGAGGGAACACCTGATGGCCTGCAAGGTGGAGGAGCCTCTTACAGGACAGGTGTCCTTGGACTTGAATGCACCTTTTCTTTGGAGGTCTGGCACCCAGATCTGCCGTCTCCCATCAGATTGTGCTTATGGCATGGCTAGCATATGGCTTGTGACCAGCACACTGGAAGCAGTTCTTTTGCCCAACCCAGCAGTTTTCTGATGCAAAAGATGCCAAGAGCCCCTCCCACCAGGCTGCATGCAGAGCAGAATGTGGTGCCACCTGGGCAAAAGCACTTGGTGTCTGTGTTTACACACAGCCACTGCTTGGGCACCAAATCCTCGTTTCAGTTTTCCTGCTTGGTCAATAGCAATCACGAGGCCTCAGACAATGTGAGGGCCTGACTACCAGGGCCCCACTGTGGACACCTCCAATGCCTGTCTGTGCTCTGAACCTCCTGATGGGCTGGCAGCAACTGTCAGATCACATCACAGGTGAAGGGATACCCCGTTCAACCATGTCTGCTCCCTGTCCCCTTGGTCGTGAGTCCCCAGCCAGCCTCCAGCACCAACTCCTCACCCTCCCCACCTGTGCACACAGTCTCATGAAGGACTCATCCCGAGAAGGCTGGCCCTGGAATGGTCCAAGAAGAGGTGTCAAGATGGGGCTTTGGTACCGAGTTGACATCCATGTCCCACTGGTTATGAGGACCCATCCTGGGGGTAATAGATGTGCACTCAGACCTGGGCTCAAGATTACAGTCCAGCTGCTAGAACGTTTCTGGGCTGGCAAGGGGAGAGGAATTGGCCAGCAAGTGAAAAGATCCAGGCGTGTAGAATGTGGGGTGAATAGAGGGGAGTGATTTCTTAGCTTTGCTATACGCAGGCAGATGACCAACCTAGGATGAAGAACAGTGAGAACCAAGCGAGGAGGTGGCCAGGATCTCCCCGGAAGCTGGCAAAGCTTCAGGCAGTGGACAAACATCAGCCCAAGATTCGATAGGAGTGGCTGAATCTCAAAGACACTGAATGCTCCACCAAGGCAGGTCTGACCCACTGGCATTGGATGTCCTCTTGGGAAAACATGCATCCCTGACATGAAGGCCGGGCTGACTGGGAGGCATGCACCAGAAGACCGGGGCATTCTAGACATCTCTGAACTTCTGAGCCTGCAGGAGCAGCCCATTTCTTCACCCCATAAAGAGCTGGTCCCCCACCCAGGGAGCAAACTGGACCAGAGTCCTCCTGCACATGTGCCCCTCTGTCCCAGAAATCAGGGGAGCTGGCTTCCCTGATCTGCAGCAGGACCCACGGCACTACCAGCACAAAACCAAGGAAGCACAGGAAGAGCTGAGCATCTACTGCTCAGCTGCCAAGCAGAGCAAAGTCACTGTGCAACACAGGCTGGGCATTCTGGGACTGGTGATGGAGGGGATGGACAACACCTACTTTCCCCCATACCTGCTGCCCAGGGGCTGCAGCAGAGGTCATGGGGTTGCACTGAGCTGCCAGGAGCCAGGGATCATGATGAAGGCTGCTGCCTCCAGGAGGCCAGACCCATAGAACAGAGCAAGTGGTCAACACAGCACAGCCTCCTGGAGGCTTGATAGGTGGGTAACCAACCAAGGTATAGTCCAAATGACTCTGAGGCCTAGGGCAGCCATCCCAGTAAACAGGACAAGATCCCTTGCCCAGGTTCAGCCGCTGAGCCAGTTCTCAGGTCTGGAACTGAGGAACAGGAATGGTTCAGGTCCCCAGGAGAAGGATGCTGCCACACCACAGCAAACAGACATGGGAATGACCCCATCCCCTCCCAAAGGGACCACGGGCTCTAAGATGGTGAACCCACATAGTGAGGTGGGACCACCAGAGGGGTGGAGGTTGCCAGACACATAGTCAATGTGACACCAACATGAGAGACATTGTTAACTCTGACTCTGCGGCCCCTTCCATAAGACCCCCTGGGCTGGGGTTTCTGGGCACAGGGGATCAAGGGGCAAGGGATGCAGGGCCAGTCCCAAGGATTCGTCAGTTGGTCTTGAGCTGGGGGGCCTGGAATGCAGTATCCCCCACAACCAGGTGCAGGACTTAGTGAGACATCTGTTGAGGAGTCCTTCAGAACCTGGGGGAACATGTGATGTGAAGGAAAGATGGTAAGGCCAAATGAAACTCTGTGTGAACTCCATAGATTAAAAGAGAAATGCATAGAAAAAGAGGAGGCATACATGCCCCACTCACGAACTGGAAAACCCTCTCACTTCTGGTGGTGCCTCATGGGCATCCTCTGCTCCTGACTCCTCACACCTTCTCTGTGCTTGGCCAAGTCACCATGGTGCGCACACAAGTATCAAAGGGTTGCCATACAGGGCTCATGATAGTCCAGTCACTGAAGTCCTTTCACCATGAGTATGGGATGGCAATGCACACTCCAGTCCACCCTCCCTTCTTCTCGTTCTTGCAAACTAAACAGCTGGATCCATTCTGTGGGCCACAGCCTGGTGTCCTGAAGCCCTCTCCAGTGGTGGGGGTTGTGGCATGCAAGTCATGGCCAACCTGCCCAGATGGAGGACAGTAAAGGCCACATAGACCCCAGAGCTTGGGAGTGATGGACATGTGGAATCCAGCATCTCTCACCCCCAGGTCAGATGTGCTATAAAAGCCTGTGATGTGAATGCAAGCAGGGCAGGGTCAGAGGGACACAGAATATCCCCAAGCCCCCCTGGGTGGTGCCCTATCCCCTGGGCAGTCAGTACCCTGAAGAGGGGTAGCAGAGTGGCCACCTGTGTCCACAGGTTCCATGTATGCCATGTCCTCTCAAAGAACTGCAGCTGAACTGAGATGTAATCAGAATTACAAGCAGCTTTCAGGCTGGCCCCTCTATCGAGGGCATATGGAGAGGGGTGTGGTCAACAAGAGCTGCCCTGGGAACTAAGGGGAAGTAGGTCTGGCTGACCTCCCAGCACTACATGGCTACCCCTGGGCTTGTCCTGCATGTGGGAATCTAAGGCCCAGAACCAAAGCTAGGCAGGGACCGAAGGACCGAAACAGATGTGAAGGAGCCCTCTCTCATGGGTAGAGTGCTGGACGCCAGGGCAGTGTCTCCTCAGGGACTGCTCGCTCCAGGTGCCAAGCCTGGGGGTGGATGGTGGCCCCCAGCGGGAGGACCTGACAGACACACAGGCTGACCAGTGGGGCACTTATGGCTCTGAGACACCAGGTAAATACTGAGTCCATTGCTAGCCCACAAACAGAAGAGGACAGATATACAATACAGACACTAGGGTAAGATGAGCACCCAGACCCTGAAAGAAGTGTCCACAACTCGGTACAGATAAGACACAGAGCTCAGTGAAGAGATGGGTAACAGGCATTCAGAGAGGAAACCACATTGGCCAAGGAGGACACAAGGGAAATCCAGAATCTGGGTTGAGCCTGTCCCAGGTCAGTGCTGCCCACAAACGTACGTCAGGGACAAAGTGGAACCCTCACAAAGCCTCAGAGATCCAGGTGGGGTGGGAGGCAGCACTCCCCATGGCTCGTTCCTCACATCTGGGTATATGAGGAGAGCTGGGGCCAGCAGCAGGGAAGGGATGGGTGCAGAGAAATGCCATGGAGCAGGGCCTCACAGCTGCCACCATCAACAGGCACACTTCATGGTGTCAAGTTCACTGGGCAAGGTCTAGTTCAAAACCAGGGTGCAGGAAGAACAGCAGCAGCGCACCCACTGTTCACAGGACCCTCCCTCATGATCTGAAACCACTACTGGTTTCGGATGTGTCTGGGGTGTCTGGAGGCAGCTGCTAACCAGTCTTGGGGTGAGGAGTAGGGCACCAGCATGAGGGAGTTTGTGGTGATCACTTGGGTCCCCACAGTGCTGAGGCCTCAAATTCAGGAGGCAGCCCCTGCCCCTTAACTCATGATCAGGAGACTTCTGCAAGGAGAGAGCAGGCTGCTTGCTGGAAGGGAAAGCACTGCTTCAACTCAACATTCCCACAGCAGCAGTTGTGTGGGTACCCAGCTAACAGGAACCAGGGAGATCCTGGCCTTGCCTTGCTGGATCTCGGGGACCCTGTGGGAGTCCGGATTCGTGCACAGCTGCCACAGTCTGGGAGAAAGTATGGGACAAAGGCGGGCAGCAGGAAGATGCAGGATGCCCCAGAACTCCCAGATGAGAGTGCCTGATACTTGGGCAGATGGAGAAAGGGGTGTTACAGTCATGCCTGGAGGGAGGAAAGTAGGTGGTCAGGACAAGAGGAGCCAGTGGTCCAGGGGCAGAACTGCATGAGAAAGTGTGGGGGCCCAGATGAGCTCTGCACAGAGCCCAGGGCCAGCACAGCCGCCAGAGTGCTAGGTGACAAGGAAGGAGATTTGGGACTACTGGAAGCCCCCCAGATACCATGGGTGTGTTGGGGCTTAAATAAGAGAGGGCTCTGCTGTGCTTTCCATCCAGGGTTGAGGACAGATGTGCTTGCGGCATGACACAGAATTAATGGTGTGTGCGATACTGGCTGGAGGAGGAGAGACAAGAGTTGTCCAGACTGACAGGGGGCTGTAGGCTGAGAGCACCAGCCCCAGGCCATGAGGCCTGAGCTCAGCTAGTAGCAGTGGGGACAGGAAAAGGAATATTTACTGTGATCAGGCACTTGGGAAGCAGGGACACAGCAGGCAGGTGGCGTTCAGGAGCAGAGTCAGGTGGCTGCCCTGGGTGAGCTGAGCCCCCAGATGAGAGGAAGAAGACAGGAAACAGTTTTGAAGGTGAAACTGCCTTTCTCTGAGACGTCTCAGATTCCACGGGCAGCAGAAAACACAGTGGGGATTTTCCTTCACATCTGCAAAAAACAGATAGACTGTTGCTCAGCACTGGGCCAGAGCAGTCCCAGGGTGGCTTGGAGAGGAGCTAGCCTGGGCTTTCAGCCCAGAGATGGGAAACTGCGCCCAGAGGCTGTGCCTCTAACTGCTTCTCTGGCCCCTAGAGTCCACTCTGAAGCTGAGATGCAGTTGCTGAAGACCCTGGGTTGCGGTAATTTTGACTCTCACCAAGTCTCACGGACTGGATGCCTATGGCAAGGACTCAAAAGGGCACAGCCTGGCCTCTGCCATGAAGCTGGACAGGCCCACTCTCCATGGGTTCCCTGGGCCCACAGCTTCAATCCTGTCAGCCCCACTCACCTCTGACAGCTCCACCCAGGTCCAGCCCTGCCTCACCCTGCCTCATTCTCCAGAAGCTCCTTCTCACCCAGATCTTTCCCACACTTCAGCCTCTGATTCCTTGCCCTGTTCCTCTTGCCTCCGCCCCTCTCTTCTGCCCAGCCACTCACTTCCTGGTCCTCCTCTGGGTCCTGCTTCAGGCCACTGATCTGGAGGCTCCTCCTGGCCTGACCTTCCAGGTGCCTCAGAGTGTGGTGGATCCTGTTCATCTCCTAGCAGACAGGGCCAGTGAGGGAATGCGCCTTTGTTCATATGTGTGTATCTGCATACGTGTGTATCTTTGTAAATGTGTACATGTGTACCTGCATGTGTACAGGCAGCCATACACACCAGAAATGACAGGTGTCAGTGTGTGTGGGTGCCATGCAACTGAGGCCAGCCAGTGCTCTCAGCAGTCTCAGTCTTGGTGGTGGACCACTGTCCTGCCTGGTGGCCACAGCCTGGCCATCCCAAAGTGCACACGACTCACTCTGTTTGCAGGAAGGGGGAATCTGCTTCACACATGGAGGTTACCTCCAGGCAGGGCTTTCCAGGCTCTGGGACCAGGAATGCCTGCCATGCGGCCAAGCAGCACCTTCAGGTCACCTCCATGGCCACAGTCCCCACCTGCTTTCTTTCCGTGTGTGTCCTGGTGATGCCCTGGGACACATGTGAAGGCATCCTTGACTTCCTTCCAGTCTCATACTCTGCCCCCAGACTGTGACCCCAAGTGAAACCCACCTGCCCCCTATGAGCAGCCCCTACCCAGCACTGACCCTGCAGGGCTCAGCTGCTTGTTCACAGTTCCCCTCCTGGTGGGGCCCAACCACGAGAACATGGAGGGCAGCCAACTGAATATGGTGACCCCAGGATCCTTCCAGAGTGGCAGTGTGAGGAGAGGAGTCATTTTCTCTGGTTCCTTGCGGGGGTCTCCTGGACTATAAATCACCATCACTCCTGGGGGATGGGTTTCTGTGCTGCAGACTGAGGCATTGTGGGGTCCTTACCCAGGCACGTGAGGACAGGCCAGCTGCTGTGATGAACAGAACCAACCCTAAGGGAACTTGCACATGTGTTTCTCATCAGTTGGGCCCTACTGTGTCTTTGTGGTCTGAGGCTTCTGCTGAGGAGAAGACCATGGTGGCTTGTTCTCCAAGATTTGTGTATTGTCACTGATGATTTTCTTCCTGTTCCTCTGGTCCTCGTGCAGGTGAAGATGCTCAGTCAAGCAGGCAGAAGTGTGTTTTCTCCTCTGGCCACCAAGCAGGCACCCTCTGCTTCAAGTGGTAGAAGCACTTGAGCCCCTTCTTGCTCAGAGGTTCCACCCACACTGATGAGATTTGGAGGCACCCAGGAGGGGGTGAGTTGTCTGAGAAACTGAGTGGTGGAAACTGGCAAGCCTTGGATCCAGTCACATACCCTAGTAGAAGACATAGCAATGGCCAAGCTCCAGGGGCCAACCAGGCTACCTGGGAACCAAGCCAGACCCAGTGAAAAATGTGACCCTTTGTCACTCAGCAGATGGGCAAAATTTCAACCAAATGATGATACTCAGGGCCAGCCAGGGCATGAGGACATAACACTCTTGCCTGTGGTTGCTGGAGTGGAAACAGGGGATGCCTTTGTGGAAGGCCATTTGCTGGTGTATGTCAGCACCTTGGGTGTGTGTCCTTTGCCCCGGGCCTCCTCCTGCATGGCTCTTCAGTGAGTGTGTGGTCATCTTGAGTAGCTGTATTGGCAGAATGAGTTTTCCCTTCCCTTCCATCAGGGGGAAGCATCAGTAACTTGCTAGATCCCTGAAACTGGGAGATGTAAACAGACACCATGTAAGATGAAAACATGCAAATGAAATTGTGCAGACAAGGAGGAGTGTACCTGAAGTCCTGGGACTGGAGAAGACATCCCCCCCACTCCCCCCTTGCCTTGGCAGAAAGACTTCAGGGCAGGGCTGATCGTCTGGCTTCATTTGCCAGCAGTCGCATCAGGATGACACCTGGTGGCTCAAAGTACAAACCTTGTTGGTTCAGGAAGCCGGCAGCCAAGGTTGAGGTGTTGGCTGACATTGGCTCTCATGAGGGCTGTGGAGAGTCTGTCCCATTTCTTCCCCTTTCTCTTCCAGGGCATTGCTGGCCATGGTGAGACTGTCTGGGCTTGGAGAGCTCTGCCTTCCTCTTCACCCAGTTCTCCTGTGTGCCTGTCTGTCTCTAAATATGTCCTTTGTATAAGGACAGCCATCTTGTTAGAGGAGGGTTCATCCTGTTGAGCTCACTTGACCCCCATCAGCTCTGTGAAGACCTTTTCTTTGTATGTAACATCACACCAAGGTACTTGGGATTGAGACTCCAGCACCTGACTCTCAGGGGACACAATGTGATTCCTCACCCCCTACAAAGGCTCTGAAGAAGGAACACACTGGAATGTTCCAAGGATGTAAGGATGGCCTTCATGGCTACTGGGGGTAAATCCAGGGGCAAAGAGAACAGGGTGCCAAGTTAGGAGCCAGATCATGTGGGGCCTTGTGGGCCTGTGATAACTATGGCTCTGCTGTGCTCGGGGAAGGAAAGGCCCCGGAGTCTCTGGGCTAGGTGCCTCTGGGACCATGTCCCCATCCTCACAGCCACATGGAAACAGAGGCTTCCAGCCAGGTGCTGAGACCCTGCTCAGGTTCAGGCTGGTGCCTCTGTTCCTCCCTCTCCAACCCCTTCCAGTGAACAGGGACCCTCTTCCAGGTATAAGGAAAGAGGTGAGGATGGAGGTGCATGTGGTCATGTCCCCTGCAGTCATGGGGTATTTCTCTATCCTTTGGTGCCTCCTCAGTTGTCAAACGAGGTGACAGTAATCTAGCAGGTTATTTGAGGTTTGAATTCTGTGATTCCCTGCATGGTGCTGTCCCAGGCCCTGGCAAGGACAGGGAGTGCACCCATCCCAGAGGTTCCTTCTCTTTGTTCTTCCTCTAGGCTCTGGGCAGGGGCCAGGGCATCTGATGACAGTGAAGGTTGTGGTGTGGGAAGGGCTTGAAGGAAGGTGGCTCCCAAAGGCATGGGGAAGATAACTGGCAGGGCTGTCTGAGGTCCAGGGCAGCCCCAGGACTGAGGCCAGGTTGGTTAGCATAGATCTGCCCTCATCAACCTTGGTCTAAGATGGGGGGTATGCAGAGCATGGGCAGGGATGGGCCCAGGAGCAGAGGGGTGGGGTAGGGTCTGGGGTGGGGGAAGTCAAGCCCAGGGCAGTGCCTGTCTGTGCTGGGAGTGGACCAGAGCCTGCCCACTGCACTGTGAAGCCAGGGAACCCACCCTCCCTCCTCAGTGCTTCTAGGGTTTTGGTGCCCTCTGTCTTGGAACTCACCGCTTGCTTCTCTCCTGCTGTCCTGCCCTCCTTGTTGACCTCCCCACAGACTGCATGTAACGGATGGGTCCTCTGGGTCACCACCCTCCTATCAGTAGACCCCGTGGAGACAGATGGAAAAAGCCAGACTTCTCTGACCCCCTCACAGGCTTGGAGGATGCTTGGGCATGTGGGACTGAGGTCTGCCCCAGGGCTGTGAGCTTGGAGGCTACTGTGTCAGGCTCCTGATATTTGTGGTTCTTTGTATCCATAGCCACGTGAGGCCCTGGGAGCCCTGGGAGGTGAAGTTCAGCTTTCTGTCTTTCTGATAGCCTTATGGAGTTTTCATCTTAAATGGTGTCAAGCTCCTGGAGCAGCAGTGGAAGCCCGTGTTACATGACCACTGGCACTGTACCCTGGCTGTCCACATAGCACATTGGTACTGGGTGGATGTGGCCTGGAGAGAGCTGCTGGGGCAGAGGCTGGGGATGAGCCCCACCCAGATCCAGGCCTTGCTGCAGGATGGGGACAAGTTTAGCCTCAGTGATCATGGGCAACTGAGGCCCTGCCCCATGTTGCCTGCATGGCCTCCAGTGCTGCCCTGGATCTTAGCCAGGTTGTGTCCATTTGTTTTCTGTTGAACCAGTTAGTGGGGGTTGGGGAGGCTAAGATTTCTTCAGAGGGACAATGAGGTACCTTGGCTGGGAGACAATTGCATGAGGTGCCTGACCACCTCCCTGGCCTCAGTCTCCTTTTGTGCTCTGAGCAGAGGCGAGTCCAGGTCTGCACATGGCACTTTGTGTGTGTGTGTGTGTGTGTGTGTGTCCCCACATATGTCTGTGTGCCCGGCAGAGACTGTGAGAGGCAGGAGAGCACCCAGCCTGGGTTCAATACCCACACTGCCAGCAGCTGGGCCTGAGCAAATCCCCGGATTCCCCAGGGGTGAGGCCCCATAACAACACCTCTCTGCTGGTAAATCCCTTGGTGACCTGATGCCTGCTGGCTCCTGCTGGAGCCCTCCTGCTCTATCCCTGTGGCCTACAGTGGTCAGACTGAGAGCTGCCCATGGCCAGGTGGGTTCATGGAGCACCGAGCCTCAGCTTTTCATTTTGCTCCCTCCCTGGCTTGTCCTCACACCAAATTCCCTTCGCCAAGGTGAGCCTATCTGAAAATGCTCATCCAGAGGACCCAGTTCACCTCGAGTTTCCTCCGTGGTGTGGTCTTAGTCTCTAGCAGGCACGACTTTGAATCACCTTGTTCTCCTTCTGTGTCCTGTCTTTGCACACAGGTCTTGTGGAAATTGGGGACACTGCTGTGCCCAGAAAACCTAGATCCTGATGAGGTAGAGGAGCTAAAGAATCAAGCCCTGCTGCCTAACCTTTGACAGAAGTACCTGACTGTGCTCGACAAGCCCCGCTGGCTGCTGCGGCCCATCTCTGGGAGGGGTGGGAAGGACATCTTCCAGGTGGACATTCCCGAGCACCTGATCCCCTTTGGGCAGGAGGCCTGTCCAGGATCGGCTCTTGAGAGGAAGGTGACCAAGAGGCCTGCACATGGTGACACTGTCCAGTCACCACTGCTCCCTGGATGTGCCCATCTGATTCTGTCTCAATCGGCCCCACCCTGGGATGTGCTGCCAACTTGGTGTGGGTTGGGGGTCTGGGATACCCCTTGTGCAGTGTTGCTTGGGGTTCAGCATGAATCTCCAGGACCTTGACCTTTATGATAAGATGGCATCATCACTCATTTTGGCCTGCTGGGTCTGGGTGGTTGAGAGAAATGTGTTGTTATGAAACTGGTTAGTGTTTTTCCCTCTCTGTTCTGGTCCAAACTCCCTGATGTTGAAACAGTGTCTGGGGGTGATGGGGGAAGACCAGGGGTGAGGCTGAGCATGAGCAGCCGGTGAGTCTTCTGTGGAAAGGCCCACAGGCCCAGAAACAGGCTGTGGTTTGTCCTTTCAGGTGACCCTTGCCCTGCTCTAATGTGTCCCTTGGCTCACAAAGCATGTGTGTTGGATGTGGTGCCTGGCCGCCTCACATCCAAAGACAGGCTCCTAAATACACCTGCGAGGGCAGAGTGACAAGGGCTGATGTTCACTTAGTGGAAACTTTGTACTTGTCTTTGGGTTTGATGTCATGTGTTTGTAAGGACCTTGGCGGGTGGGGTGACCTTGCATTCTGGTCAGCCTCTTGAGGAGTGGCCCCTGGATTAACAGCTGGAGATGTTCAACTCTGAGCAGAAACTTGTGGCATCGTTGGGGGACCCAGGAGAAGTCCCTTCTGCTTTAAGGTGCATGACTCAGGGAAGGTGACACCCCCAAGGTCAGAAGCCTGGCTGGGCCATCTGCTGAGCAGTGACTAGCCTGTCTTGGCTGGCCTCAGCACTTGGCTAGTGAGCCAGACCCTTGGCCAAGCATGTGAAATGCTGCTGCTTCCATTGAAAAGGGACCATGGGGACCAGACAGAAGCCTGCATGGGGCGTGATCTTCCAGCCTCATCTGGCTCACCTTGTGCCATGTGAATAGCATGGACAGACAAAGAACACAGACTTGCAGTTCTCATTCAATTCTTTATTTATTCCTGTGTAGTTTTGTTCCACTTTATTAGAGCCAAAAATTGATTTTTGATTACAAGAGAGTACTTTTGAGTGTCCCTAGGAACCTGAGAGATCAGGGATTGGGCTTGTCCTTGACCTGCTCACAGAGTACACATTTGTAATCTGAGGACTCTCCCTGCTCCTCCTCTGCTTCAGGGGCCTCATTTGGGGCCGTAAAGGAAAGGGCTGCCATCAGGATGGAGTAACAGGTGTTGTACAAAGCCATCACTGAATCGTAATCTGGGTACTCTGTGGGGCTCTCGGGCATTTGCCCTATACTCTCCCTTGCAGAAGTAGCTGGGGGTGCAGACATGGTATTGCTGGATGTGCCCTTTCCACTGGGGCCACCCTCCTCCCTGGGGAGATGGTTTACCCCGGCCTGCCTGGCTACACTGCCCATAGACCAAAGGTGAGAAAGCACAAATGATCGCCGGTTGGGGGTTCTGCGAGCAGGAGGGGTTCCCTTCTGGACTTTCTTGCACGCTTCTTGGGTGCACTGGTTGTGGTGGATTCGAGGAGAGTGTCTGGTTGCCACCGCTCGCTTCTTTCTCTTTGGGATGTTCTGCAGGAGGAGAGGCTTGTCTCTATGAAAATTGGAGTTGTGATAGATCTGAAAGAAAGTTAATCAATTTAGAAAGCAAGGGGGAGAAGAGGCCTTCTCATTGCCCTCCTCCCCACCACCATCCCAGCCATGCCTTTGTATAGAGACAAGATCTCTTCATTCTGGAAGGTTATGAGGCCCTAGCATGATCCTCCCTAGAGCGCCCCTGGGGCCATCTTTACTTGAGGTGTTACTGGTGGTCCCTGACATTCAGTGGCCACTCAAGATCCACAGGAGTTACCCCTGTGGATCCTGTCTAAGGTGGGTGGTGGAACAAGACAGACCTTGTGTTCTCCTCTCCTTAACTACCCCCTCATGAGAACAACATTCCCCTGGGAAATGAAGCTCATCCAGCACTCAGATTATCTAGTCTAGCCTCCCCAGAAGGACTTTCTACATTACCATCATCTTCTTCTTTCCTGCAGAGTGACCCAAGGGGGAGATTTTACTGAAACCGTACAGGTTCAGTTCACGGATGAAGCTTTTGATGTTGTCTGTCTCAAAGATCTGATCTATACCTCTGCGCTGGAGGACCTCTGTCTGGAATAGATCTGCCTCAATGACCACCATGTTTCCCTCATCGTTCCAGTGCACAGAAGTGAAGGCCTCATCCTCCACAATTCTCCAGAGCTTCCTGGGGAAGGACAGCCCGAGGAAGGTGTTGTTCTCTTCCTTGTTGGCCACCTGTGGCTTCAGGCCCTGTGGGGGCAGATTGTCATGGAGGCCTGGATCTGGGCTCTTGGGTTTGTCACCTTGCTTCTCCAAAGTCTCTCCTGAATCAACATTTGGATCTGGGGAGGACTCATGGGGGTCTCCTGCTGCAGGCTCCCCATAAGTTAATGGGGCCAGCGGGGCTGTGTTTGCCTTGTGGGAACTCTGACTAGCCATGGAGCCAGTCTAGCTCAGGAGCATTCTCTATCCCAGCTAAGGGCAGAAAGGCCTCAGGCTAGGGTCGGGTGCCCCATAAGTACTCTCTGGAGATTCTAGAATCTGGATCATGGGCCAGGCAGCCAATTACGCGGTCAGCTTCCTTAACTGTTTCATGATGTCACAGAGGTGATGTGGAGAGGCAGCCCTGGCTCAGTGTGGGGGAGGGGTCTGGGGACAGAGATGGATCCCCAGCTGGTCTTTTTTCTGAAAAGTACAGAAAAGTATGTTTCAGGTTGCCTGCAAAGGCTCACATCTGCTTCCAGGTGCCTTGTTTCAAGGGGCCAGGCCCTGTATGGGTTGACAAATGTGCCCCTGGTCCCACCCCCTCCCCACCAGTGGGCAGGCCTGTGGTTGGCTTTTGCTTAAGGGCCAGGCCCTGGCGAGTCCTGGATTGGTTACCACTGTGAGAGATCCCAGGGGTCAGATGGGCCCCTGGCAGCTGTCCCTCCCAGAAGATGGGATCCATAGCTGGCTGGTTAGCCTAGCCTGTGTTGGTGGTCCCACCTCCCCACCCTTGGGCCTTGGCCTTGCTCCTCTTCTGGCTTTGTTGTCTTCTGACTGGTGCTGCCGGTTGGTTTGTCCCACTCAGATGGCCCCAAAGTCAGAGTCCCGTTGTCCTGCCCCCTCCAGTCCCTAGGTTGAGCTCTCCTCAGAGTAGGGCTCTGCTTGAGCACAGTGTGAGCAACCTCACATTCCACTTGACTGTTCCCCAAGTACCTGAGACACAGATTCCCCAGGATGCCATGTGGGAGGGCACAGCCATGTGCTTTGCTGAGTTTGCTGCCTTCCAAGCTCTGCCCACCCCTAGACATCATCCCACTGCAGATTATAGGGTGCTGTCTTCAGTTTCCATTTCTTCCCATAAAGATTGCTCTCCTGGCCCTAGAGTGCTCACTTTTGGAACACCTGTGTGTGGCTGCCTCGAAATTACTGTTTCTTTCATCGTTGGGATGATTGGGCTTCTGCTACCCCTGATCCTGGCCTCCCATGTCCAACTTGGGTGTCCTTGGGTACCTGCCCTTTGAAGAACTTAATTGGGGGCTCAAGGTACAGCTTGTTCTGTTGAAAACAAGCATTTCACTGGTCCTCTCTGAGGCCAGCTCTGATCTTCTCCACCCCTGCCCCTGTCCCCACCACCACTGTGGACCTGTTCTCCCTTACCTAGATGGCAGATACATCAAATGATTTTGTTGGCTCACTGGTTAGGCACCTTTCAAGGGGCTTCCTTTACAGACACTCAGTCCCAGGGACATGTCAGACTTGTTGAGCTAGGTGTCACCAGAGAAAGCCTCCATCTACCTGTATTTGAAAATGGATGAGTGTCCATGTGTGGGAGTGAACAAAACTCCATTGAGAGTCACCTGTCTTTAGTGCACATGGGTGATAGGGCAGTGGGTTTAGAGATGTGTCTTCTCTGACCTTTGTGGGCCACTGTTCTTCAAAATCACCATGTAGGGAACAGACTGGCACCTTGGAAAGGCCCTTGTGTGAGGACCCTAGGGCACTGTCCCCCTAGAGAAAGTATCCTCCCAGTTCTGCCACTCAGCAGGGTCATTTGCCCTGTGTGAGCGCCACTGCCTGGTGTCTGAAAGGGGAGCAACTAAGAGGGTGTGAAAGAGGCTTGCCCAGGGGCCTTGCAGCCTGAGAGCTGGAGGCTAGAACAGAGCTTGCAGGCCATGACCTGTACTTGCTCCCTTGCCTTCACACTGCTAAACAGGTTGAAAAAACATTCCTTCAGGTCGGTTCATCTGACTGGGACATGATCCTGAAGGCTGTGATCATTAGTAGGGGCCGCTGGTGGCTCCTCTGAAGGGGACTAAAGACTGTAGTATCTGTGGCAGCTTGGCTAGGTGGCCTTTCTTGCCTGCCCCCTCTCTGGGCCCCTCTTCATCCCCTGTGTTCTGAGGGAGCTGCTTTTCCTGGTCTCCCTCTTCCAGGCATCATGTGGGCCCTGACAGTGTGTTTGTGTGACATCAAGTTTTCTAAGCTGTGACTCAGGACACTTGCATTGTGTATACACAAGTACTCATGATATCCAAGGCCTGTCTTTCTCACCCTCATTCTCCTGCCTCTGCCCTTGGCATCTCCACATTGGAGTTCCTCAGCCTGGAGGCCCTCTAGCTACTTCCCACCCTCACTGTGGCTGGTATGAGGAGCCCCATGTGTTGGGCTGCAGGATGCACCTGAGGGATGTAATGCATCTGGCAGGGCCTGTCCTCTGTTGGCACTGTGATGGTGGTGCAAGAATCTCTCACACTGTTGCCTTCAGACACTCCTCCACTCTCCACTGTGGAAAGGGGTTGGTTGGTTTGTGTTCCAGGCCATGTCTGAGAATATGCACTTCAATAGGATGTGGAATAGCTAATCAGCCAAACATGATGATTCATATATAAAACTAGTTAACTTTTCCAGTTAGACCATAGTGGACCATAGTGTTATTAGCTCAGTTGTGTTCAACTCTTTGAGACTCCATGGACTGTAGACCACCAGTGTCCTCTGTCCTTGCAATTCTCCAGGCAAGAATACTGAAGTGGGTCACCATGCCTTTCTCCATGCGATCTTCCTGACCCAGGGCTAGAACCCAGGTCTCCCACAATGCAAGCAGGTTTTTATCCTTTGAGCTATCCCAGAAGCCCCATTTCCAGTTAGAACATCTGTTAACTTTGGTTTTTGAGGAGTGTTCCAGCAGGAAAAAGCTGCTCCAGGAAGAGCAAGAACCACTCTTTGTCTCTGTTCCAGCCTGTCTTCCATCCAAACCATTATATTCCTTCATTGCAGCCCCAACAAAGATCAAGTAATTGATTAATGGCCAATTACAAAATGAGATAATTTAAAGCTCATTAGCACCTTAGGCTCTGGATCCCTGGTACCAGGAAAGAGAGAGTAGTTCCATGGATTCCTTGAGTATCACTTAAAAGGCAGCATGGCCAAAGTTCTGCAGGATTCTTTGCAGATATGGGTGGAAAACACATTTATTACCCCTGTGGTCAATAGCAATGTGCTAAGAGCCAAGACCCCTTCCTTCCTGCCCCAGAAGGAGATGTCTCTGGGGTTTATCCAAGATGCAAAAGGACACTTCACAGCAATGATCTCTTTCAGACTTTCTCATCACCCCTAAGACATAATTCAATACTGAGGGGTGCCACCACCCAGCCTCATCAAAATCACCCCTCACAGAAGAAACCCAGCTTCCCAAAGCCCCAAAGTTACCTCACTCAGACACCAACTCTGGGTTGCTCCTCCATGTTGCCTTGCTCTGTGGGACTAGAGGACGTCTCTGGCCCTTAGACCATTGCTCTAGGAGTGGGGGTTGTCCTGCTTCTCCTAGTGTCCTCACTGCTAACATGGCCTTTCAGGGAGCAGAGGCTCTGTAAAGGTCTTCGGAATCAATGAGCCAGTGGGCAGGGGCTCATATTAATTGCCTGCTACCTTCTTAAATAACCCAGACAAATCCAAGTACAAAGAGATAATTTAGTTTTTTGAAAATGATACCCAAAAAGGACAGAGACTTGAATTCACTATGATCACCTTTATTATTATCTAAATCTCATCCATCAATATTGCTGTTAAGTAAGCTCATATTTCCAAAACAATTCTAATTCCAATTCCAATGTATCCGTTTCAGGGTCACAAATAAAAATGGAAGAGTGCCCAATCTCTTTTACAAAAGGGCAAAACCCTTGTACCTGAACTGGGTAACCAAAAACACATTTTTATCCTCATCATTCACAAACTAAGACATTAAAGTTTATTTAGCCTTCTGTTCAGAGAAGGCAATGGCAACCCACTCCAGTACTCTTGCCTGGAAAAATCCCATGGACGGAGGAGCCTGGTAGGCTGCAGTCCATGGGGTTGCTAGGAGTCAATCATGACTGAATGACTTCACTTTCACTTTTCAATTTTCACTTTCCACTTTCATGCATTGGAAAAGGAAATGGCAACCCGCTCCAGTATTCTTGCCTGGAGAATCCCAGGGATGGGGGAGCCTGGTAGGCTGCCATCTATGGAGTCACACAGAGTTGGACATGACTGAAGCAACTTAGCAGCAGCAGTAGCAGCCTTCTCTTAAACTATCAAAGTTTGGAAATTTTCTAAAGAAAGCAGAGATGAATCTGCATGTCATTGTAGAGAACAGGAACCCAAAGATGCTACACAGCGGTTCCCTCAACTGGCCCTGGTCCTCACTTCTGAAGGCTGACTGCTCTGTCTTTAATCACAGAGGGAAGGATCACCTGGCTGCTGCTCTGACTCAGGCCCCCATTTCCTTCTCCCTTGCTGCCACTGCAGACAGGGGTGGGAAGGCCCCATGTCTTTGGTTGACGCTGAACAGAAATACCATGACTTGCCACTTGCTGGTCTCTGCCTAGGTTTGCAGACCCCACAGGAATTCATACCAGGCAGAGTGGCTGCCCTCCCTAGGTGCAGAGGAGGCTGAAGGGGATGCAGCCTCCTCCATCTCAGCCCCAAAGAGCTGCACCTCCACAGGGCCCTGAGCCTCTTCTGGATCCTGAAGGTCTTTCTTGGCCTTGCTTGGCTTACTCAGGTCACTCATCTAGACCACAAGCATGATTCCTAGAAACAGACCACAGACGGGAGTAATGCAGGGGAACAGCACCCAGGATGGTCTGATACAGGCGACTTAAGTCTCCTTTTGAGGGATCCCCTAAGTTCTCCCTCAGGGTCCTCACCTAAACTCCTTCAGAACCCAAGAATCTCATCACCAGTCTATGAGGTCCCACTGCTTATATCAACTCTTCAATATTTCTGAAACCTTGTGATTATGCAGCCACCAGAATTGCCCTGGGCTGACAGCAGGTCCTGGGACCTGCGGGGTTCCCTGTGCCCTCTCTCAAGGTCCTCATCTTGAGCCCTGGCCTTTCCAGGGATGCCCTTTGTGTTGATCGGAGGTGGGATCCTCACACCAAGGCTGCCACTGCACCAAGACCCTTAGGGACAGTTTGTGGACATGACATCAGGGTTCCATGCCCAGGGTTTCCCAGAGCTGAGAGGATATACTCGGCCATCCTCAACCCTCTTGTTCTTCACTTTGACTATCAGTAGGTCTGGGCACCACTTTCTCACCCTGACATTGTTTCCCTTAGAACCAGGCCCACCCCAGCCAGGACCCCTGAGAGGCAAGCGGGAGTAGGGGGTTCATTCCCACAACACTGCCGGGGACCAGGGTCTGAGAGCGTTGACAAGCTAGGTGTCCTGAGGTCCCAGAGCTCCCCACAGGGTTCTACCTTGACTCATAGCACAGATGGATTCCTTCACTCTGCTGACCTGAACCCGGGCACCTGACCTAGGCCCTCACTTCTTTCCTCCCATCAGGGATCAGTGACATCACATCTGGATGCCATTCCCTCGGTCCCCCAGGTCTGTCAGGAGAGCAGTACATGTATCTCCTGGGGACCCTCAGTCTCCTCGAGTCTCTGCAGGATGTGGGCCCCTCTGTCTGCCCACCTGTGACTGCACCACAAAGACCAAGCCTCTGAATCCCTGAGTTCACTGAGGAAGTGAGGGGGCATGGGGTCTCAGCCTGCCAACCCAGACTGGGTCCCCCAGGATGCCCAGTAGGAGTGGAGTGTATTCTTTGGGACCCTCTGTTCTTTGGTGCCTGGACCCTCTCCTCCTCACTCAGGAGGGGGTCTCTTTAACCCTTGAGAGAAGGCTATAGTCCCAGCACAGATGCTGGATGGGGCTTGCTGCACCCATGACTATGGGGGAGCACAGGGAACCACTCACCTTCACATGAGGGCCTCTCTTCAGTCACCAGATTTGTAAACTTTTGTATAAAAGATGTTTTAGCCAAACAGATTGAGGAGTGGCAGATCAGTTAGCAAGAACTCAGCTGCCTGGAGATGGCCTTGGGCTCTCATAAGTCACTATGAGACTTTAGACTTTAGACTCCCACTCTAGGTTTGGGGGTGCCCTGCTTCTCCCAGTGTCCCCATTGCTAACACAAGGCCTTCCACAAAACAGAGGCTCCATGAAGATCTGTGAAATAAGTGATCCAGGGATCAGGGGGCTTATTAATCTCATCAATTTTCTCCTACTTTCTTAAATAATATCCAGCAAAATCCAACTAAACAGACATGGCTTAGCTGTAGAAAAAAACAGACTAAAAGTATAAGAAGAAAGATCACTACAATATTTTTTTTTCTAATTATTTCACCAACTGTATACTGCTAAGTAAGTTCACCTGTGCAAACTAATTGCAATTCCAATCCATGTTACCTTGCTCAGGCTCACAAAATAATAGAACAGTTTCCAATCTTTTTTACAAAACAGCAGAATTCTAGCCCTTAAACTGGGTAAGTACAAATACAAGTGTGATCAATAACATTCACAAAGTTAGATACTGAAATTTATTAAGTCTTCAGCTGAAAAAAAAAAAACATTTGAACAATTCCTAAAGAAAACAGAGAT
>SJYC01069120.1:0-14448 GCA_006408675.1 Madoqua kirkii
ACACAGTCAAAGACTTTGGCATAGTCAATAAAGCAGAAATAGATGTTTTTCTGGAAGTCTCTTGCTTTTTCCATGATCCAGCGGATGTTGGCAATTTGATCTCTGGTTCCTCTGCCTTTTCTAAAACCAGCTTGAACATCTGGAAGTTCATGGTTCACGTATTGCTGAAGCCTGGCTTGGAGAATGTTGAGCATTACTTTACTAGTGTATGACATGAGTGCAATTGTGCGGTAGTTTGAGGATTCTTTGGCATTGCCTTTTTTTGGGATTGGAATGAAAACTGACTTTTTCCAGTCCTGTGGCCACTGCTGAGTTTTCTAAATTTGCTGGCATATTGAGTGCAGCACTTTAACAGCATCATCTTTCAGGATTTGAAATAGCTCAATTGGAATTCATCATCTCAACTAGCTTTGTTTGTAGTGATTCTTTCTAAGGCCCGCTTGACTTCACATTCCAGGATGTCTGGCTCTACGTGAGTGATTATTACACCATTGTGATTATCTGGGTTGTAAAAAAAAAAGAGAGAGAAAAAACATAGGGGCCAGTAAAATATGGCTTCAGGATAAAGATCATATCAAAGCTGTAAGACCTCTTTCAAAGAGTTTGTTAACATTTAAGGTTTTTCTTTATAGACCCTCTCAGATAGACAAAGATTTAAAAAATCTTAAGGGTGTGTCCCCACACAGGCTGGCATACTCAAAGAAGAAAGAAACCTATCTTGGATAGAACTATGGGTGGGTCTTTTGGGACACAGAAGATTCATGTGAAAGTGAAAGTCGCTCAGTCGAGTCCAACTCTTTTTGACCCCTTATATTATACAGTCCATGGAATTCTCCAGGCCAGATACAGGAGTGTGTAGCCTTTCCCTTCTCCAGGGGATCTTCCCAACTCAGGGATTGAATCCAGGTCTCCAACCTTGCAGGCAGATTCTTTACCAGCTGAGCTATGAGGGAAGCCCAATAAGATTCATGGGAAACTTGTAGAATTTTTGAGGAAAATGATTGGTGATAGGATCATTAGGCTAGACTCAAAGAGAGACATTTCAAATTGAAAAGAGGTCTTTGGGATCCCAACTTTTTTTTTTTTTTAAGCTATTCTGTTGCAGAAGAGAGGCCATTTCTTATGTAAAAGAAGACTCAGAGGGTGGAGCCAAGAGCCAAGAATAGTGGATTAAGGAATTACTTCCTAGTGAAGCAGCTTTTCCTGCCCTAGAGTAGGGGACAATGGTAACATGTACTCAGCTCGATTTCCAGATTTTCTATGGACCAGTGATTGCTATGTGCTCCCCTTTCCTTCTCTTTTTGTAAAGGCCTCACCATTGTATGCTGGGTACATAGGGGCAGAAAACTTGTCTTTTGGTTCACGAATCTCTGAATCAAGAGGAAACTGAACTTGAGGAGCTGCATCTGAGGAGCCTCATTTGTGCCTGGATGATGGAAATGATGAGATCCTGGACCTTAATTTTACTGTCAAACTGAGAAGAGATTTTGGGGATTTTGGGACAGTGAAGTGTGTCTTATATGTTTGGTGTCTGTGGCCAAAGGGCAGACTGGAGTGAATTAAGGATAGTTGTGAGTTCTTTGCATCTTCTCTCATCAAAAAGTGCAGTGTCTATCATCCTCTTTGAGTCTGGGCTGCTCTGTGACTTGCTTCGACTGATACAATGCAGCAGAAAGCCAGCTGCCATATAAAGACAACTGATCACTCTGCCAGAGAGAGAAGTCCTGGAGGATAAATGACAACAAAGGGTAAGAGAGAGCCCAGCCATTCCACTAATTCCCAGTGGTGCCAGGGGGTGATGGAAAAGCCATTTTGGAGCCTCTAACTTGTTGAAGAAAATTAGCCAGCACCCCATAGAGCAGAGGTGGGCCATTCCCACCAAGCTTTGCCTAGTGCAGAATCATGGGCCAACAAATAGTCATTATTTTAAGACACTAAATGTTGGGCTTAACATAACTCAGTAATAGAAAACTGATACAGGAGTTGTTACCAGAAGTGGGATTTGAACCTACACAAATGTTGAATCCACTGACAACATGTGCCTCACTGGATATCATATTTCTATGGCCTATTGATGCCTATGTACCTTCTGTTTTCTCTCCTTGTTTTTTAATGGAAGCATTTATTACCATTATCTCACACTGTGTGGGCATGCGTGGGCATGCCACTCCTTCCATCAAAATGCAGAATTTATTTCTCCAACCTCTTGACTCTGGGTTGTCCTTCTGACTTGCTTTGACCAACAACATGGGTAGAAATTACACTCTGTGAGTTTCTGAGCCTAGACTTCAAGATGCCTGGTAGTGTCCACCTTTGTTTTCTTAGGATCCAACCATCCTCTAGCAGAGCTTGAGCTAAACCATTGAATGAAGAGCACTTACACAAGAGACAGAGTCCCAGCCAGTCTCTAGTCCCTCTAGTTCACCCCACCTGATGTGCCAGACTTGTGGGTGAAGCCTGCTTGATTTCCCAGTTACACCTAAATCCTGGCTGAGTGTAGCCATGTAACTAATCCTCAAATGACACCACGTGGAGCAAAAGACCACCCAACCCAAAGAATCATTAGGAATAGTGTATCACTGAAGATTAAGTTTGAGATTTTTTTTTCCCCACAGTAATATTGAAGCATACCCCCAATAACTACCCCTCAGGGTACATTCTCCAACACATCCCACTAAAGAAAAGTTTTCAACCTTCAGCATCTCTGCCTCTCCAACTTTAACCCTTTGTAGCTCCCAGTGGATGAGAGGCCCACCAAGGGTAACACAACTGTTTTTTGTTTTTTTCTTTTCACTTTATCATTTTTGCAAGACCAGCACAAGAGATTTAGTAAAGGGCTTGGCAAACCATAGTCCTAGTCCAGCCAACCACCTCCCCTCTCCAGTTTTACTGAGTTATAGTTTGTTTAATGGCTCATAAGTTATGGCCCACAAAGCCTAAAGTATTTAGTATCTGGCTCTTTAAGAGAAAATTTCCAATCTAGAATCTTTCTTTGGTATGTACGAACAGTTGGCAGCTCTTGTGTTGGTCCCTGAGCTAAAAATCAGATGACAATACTTCAATTTCAGCATACTGTTTCAGATGTTTGACAAATAGAGCATTCAATGGCCAAATAAACTTGAGAAATGCACAGTGGAAAAAGCAACATGTAAGTAAGACTCTTTAATTGCAGTCTTCTCCCCAAAGGGACAAAAAGAGGCCTCTTATATGCTGTTATACTGTTTTTCTAAATATCTTGGAATCTTTTCCACTGGAGGGTCTTATATGATTTCTGTCCCATGTGAAACACTTTGAGAACTCCTGCGTTCTGATTCAAAGGATGGTTAACATCCAGAGAAGTGCCAAGAAGCCAGTCTGAATTCTTGATCCTATCCCTTCATCTTAACCATTTTGCCCTCTTTCCTACCTAGGATTTTATCTGGCTGTCTGCCCTTCTTGGTCAGAGGCAAGTCTAATTCACACTAGGGTATGAGAGACTTAATGGTCTCTAGTGGAGGAGAGGGTAGGGGTTGAAGATCTCACGTTTGAAGGATGACAGCAAAGGACAAAGTTGAATGCAGGGGTGCTCACTTTTTCTCTTTTTTGTCACCATCAAAGTGGTGATTTGTCAGCCGTGCCTCTCCTGCAACAGTTCTGTAGCTTGCCAGAGTTACTTCTGAACAAGTTTCTTTATGATCAGAAGGAATATTTTATGCCAGGAGGAAATTAATCTGCTCAGACTTGCTGCATATCCCCCTGACATGATGGGCTCCTCTGTCAAAGGATGTTTTAACTTCCAGCTTCTTCCTTTGATTGCATTCAAAAGGACCCGACAATGCTGAGCCATCATTTCAGCTCCTAAGAGCTTTTCTCTGCATTTGCCGTCATCCCAGGAACTCAAGAAGAATTAACTTGCAGTGGAAACGGTGGAGAGAGGGATACTCTCTTCTCTTTGCAAAGCTAATTTTGGTCTGGAGGAAAATTTATGCAGGAAGATTAGAAAATATGTTTAAAAAGAAGCCATGGTTGTGTTTATTTTCAGCCTCATTTGCACACATGTCATTGGCAGATGCTCCAATAGTTGGGCCTCAACACATTAAGCTTTCATAAATTATCCTCAAACAACAATCTTTTCTTTGATTGGCATAAAATTTCTATTTCCGATTTATTGAAATGCTGAACAACCAAGAGGCATTTTGAGTGATATACACTGCTCTGCCTGTTCAAATTCAGTGAGGCTTATCCATAGTTACATGTATGCAGAACTTTGTGGTCTAAGTAGAATTTAACTGTGGAATTTGGGCTTAACAGTGGAGTCATGGGGGTGATTCTTGGACCTGAGGACCTTCTTTCTGCAAAAATGGATGCAAAGGACTTCCCTGGCGGTCAGTGGTTTAAACTTTGCCTTCTAATGTAGGAGGTATGGGTTTGATCCCTGGTTGGGGAGCTAAGACCGCACATGCCTCAAGGTCAAAAAAACCAAAACAGAAAAAAACCCAGAAGCAATACTGTAGCAAATTCAATAAAGACTTTCAAAATGGCTCACATTAAAAAAAAAAAAAACTAATTTTTCAATTGATTATGGGACAGAGCTGACTCTGGGTGTGTGTGCAGTTGGGCTCCTCCTGGGCTGGTCCTGATATTGCTGTCTTGGCACCCCGGGAGGTATTTGTGTGTCTCACCTGCCAAGATTAGAGAAGAAGCAAGGAAAGCCTCGCTGTCCACCAGGTGTGCTGCGGTACTTTATAATCGCTCCTCCTGTGAGCTTAACAAGCTGGCACAGGGCGCACATTTGACTCAGCTCTGAGTGCACTGGCCAGTTCAACTCTGGAGCCTTCAACACCGAGGACCGATCCAATCTGCGGTGTCTGCACAGGACAGTCACCCCCTTTCACTCCAGCCCCATCCTCAGAGGCCAGGTGGAGCAGCTGGTGCCTGGCACTGGGATGCAAGATCACAGCTGGGCCCACATGCAAACCTTGCTAGGCCTGAGTCTCCAGTGATGGAGGGGCCTCCTCCCTCCAGGGAAGATGGATGCTCCTTTGGCCAGGGGGACCTCACTGCCTGCGCCACCACCCAGAGCAGTAAGGGCCTCATGCACACCCCCAAGATGGCACAGGATTGGTGATGTTATCGGAAACACTGCCATTTGAGCTCACCTATAGCTACCAGGCCGGCTTCCCTTCATGGGAATCCATGTCTGGCCTTTCCAACATGTAGGCTGCCATAGAGGGGAAGTGTAAACCAAACCCAGCGAGAATGGAAATTAGATACCTTTATTCCCAATTTTCCACCCTCCCATGACCACTATCACATATGGAAAGAAATCCCAGCTCCTTCCCAGGACCCCGGACCTAGAAGCTCTGGTTCTCCGCCTGCCCTGCCTCTGACCTCACCTCCCACCTTGCCCTTCCTCCTTGACTGTGTGCTCCAGGAACCTTAGCAACCCTGCTGGTCCTAGTTAGTGATGCCATGGGTGTTCCTACTGCCAGGCCTCCAGCTCCTCCCTCAATCTGGAATCTTCTTCCCCAGATAGTCTACTTTCATAGCACTCTCTAGAGCTTCATCAGGGTCTCTGCACAACTGTTGCCTCATGGGAGAAGCCATCCCCAGCTGCCACATCTAGGGAGGCATCTAGTCCTCCCCTCTGCTTCTCTCTCTCCTCACTTTTTTTTTTTTGTTTCTTTAAGGCTCTTCCGCTGCTTGCCTAGGAATTGCCTGTTCATATCTCCCTCATTTGTCTCCCCCACTGGAAAGAAAACCTCAGCGTTTTCCCCACCCCCAGAACCGGTGCCTAGCAAAACAAACCACTGAATAAATAGTTACTGAATGAATGGATGGATCCTTGAATAAGAGGAGGTAACTCAGTATACTTGGTGTCCTGGCTGTGAGACAATGGTGTTTCTGAGTGGAGGGAGATGCTGGGAGGGAAAGGCAGGGCTTTGACCCCCAGCCCTCAGGACAGACAGGGAGTGGCTCCTCCCACCACTCCTCACTGCGATGCATCTGATACACTGTGTTCACCACTCCAAAGTTTAATTTAGCTGATGCCTTGGCTGCAAGCAAGAGCTGGTAAATTTAGTTGGAGGATTAAGGAACGTATAAGATGCATAGCTCCTTAAAAGGTGCTGGATGTCAGGGGAGAAGCAAAGCCTACGCATCTCAAAATTGGCCGTGAAAGTGGAGGCAGGAGGCCTTCCAGGGCAGAGAAGGCCAAGGGGCCATGTTTGCTGGATCTTTTGAGGGGGCAACATTTCTGAGTGGGGACGGTAAGGGCAGTCACCCAGTCACTGAGCAACCCAGGACAACCTGCTGACAAGGAGACAGCTCTAAAGCCATCAGGCGGCCCAGAAACCATAGATAAATGGATGGACAAATGTGATGGGAGGAGGATGCAAAAAAAAAAAAGCCATCACAAAGGCAAAAGCAAACAAGAAGATGGACAAAAATATTTACAGCACACATGGTAAAACAGGGGCTGATGGATGCTGATTTATAGAGTTCATAACCCGTGAGAAAATGATGAACAATTCAGCAGGGAAAAGGGTCCCAGACTTAAAGAGAAGGATAAAAAAGAAAGAAATACAGATGGATAACAAATGTATAAAAATCTGTTCAGACTCATCAGCCATCAAGGAAACACAAATCAAAATGAAATGCTTTTTCTTTCTATTGGATTGGCAATAATTTTAAAGTATGATCCTATCCAGCAATAGCAAGATGGGAGCTAGGAAAGGAAATGCAAATTTTCCCTGTAGGAGGGAAATTTGGTGATTTCTATCCAAATTAGAAATGCACAAGCCCTTTGACCCAGAAATTCCACCATTAGGTAACTACCTTATGGATACTTAGGATGGTTTGCTCAACAAAATGTTTGTTTCTGAAGATTTTTGGCAAAAATAAGCTATAAGCAATTTAAATTTTCATTTAATGGAAGATACCTATGGGTTAGCCATATCTGTGGGTTAGTCATACCTATGGGAGATACCTATGGGTTAATAATGAAATATACTATGGAGGTTTGGTTTTGTTTTTACCATGTACATTTTTTTTAAAAATAATCATTGGGTATAACCTGAATCCCGGGGTGATGGATCCATTTTTGTTTTCTGACTTAAAAAAAAAAACCAACCCTATTATGTGTAATATAAGATGAAATAGAGAAACCTGCAACTGGTTTTCAGCAAGTGGGACTCCAGACATGCAGTCTGAAAATTGCATCTGAATGATGTTGCCTTTTGTTAAGCTATAGGATGACTCTGGGTAAGTTGTTTGTTTGTTTGTTTCTTTCTTTCTTTCTTTTTTTTTTTTTTTGTTTTGAACCTCACTGGTTTTGTTAAAGGGGAAGAATAATCCTTATTTTGTCTTGTGACTTTAGGCAAGTGATTTTTACTTCTGGGGGACTTGAGCTCTTTGTCTTAAAATATAGATAATAATAGGTACTCTTGGGATGGTTGTGAGGAGTAAATAAAATAATTCATGTCAACATTTAACACTGATAATGATGATAGTGATGATGATGGTAGAAGAGGAGGAGGGACCAAGCTGAGGCAGGTAAAATGGAGTGGGAGTGGGGGGACGGGGGAAAGAAGGCCAGTTGGAGGCTCCTGAGTGTGGGCACTTTACATGTCTCAGCTCAGCAGTCCCCAGCCTTTTTGGCACCAGAGATCAGTTTTATGGAAGATGATTTTTGCATGAATGGAGGGTTGGCAGGGGGTGGGGAGGGGATGGTTTCAGTATGATTCTCAAAAGGAGCATGCAACCTAGATCCCTTGCATGCAAAGTTTCACAATAGGGTTCTCATTCTTATGAGAACTGCTGATTTGATAGAAGGCAGAGCTCAGGTGGTAGTGCGAATGATGGGGAGCACCTGTAAATACAATGAGGTTTCACTCGTCACCTGCTGCTCACCTCCTACTGTGCAGACTGATACCAGCCCATGGCCCGGGCTTTGGGGACTCCTGTCTTAGCTAATGCAATTCTTCTAATTATGCCATGAAGTCTACATGTTGTAGATGAGGTAGGTGACCGCCTCATCTGCCTTGGATGATTAAGGAAAAAAAGGTCAGTGTTATGACCAATCTGAGGTCACCCAGAAGCTCCCAGTAGAGCTAGCATTTGAACATTCAACCCTAAAGATGTTTTTGGTTCTAAGCCTCCCCATAGCACCCAACACCATGCTTGGCACGTAGTAGGTGATCAATAAATGTATGATAAATCAGAATTTATTTCTAAGAGAGTTTTTAATCCCTCTAAATGATGCTTTGGGAGTTGCTCTAAGACCTGTGATCCATTTCTTTGCAAGTCCCCAGGGGTGAAGGTAGTCTGATTATTAAGCTATCAACTCAGCCCCAGACGCACACTTTTCTACATCCCACCTCTGTGGTACTGGAGCTGAGATTTTGCAAACCCACTGATGTGCTGCCAGCTGGCTCTTGAAGGCTCTGCTGCTAGTGGGTGCAGAGGGAGGCCTCAGGCTTGTGGGGAAAGGAGGGCCTTGGGTTTTCCCTCCTCCTTGCCTTTCCCCTGAGCATCACCCAGCCTCATGTCTGCACCCTAGCAATGGCCCTTCATCTTCATGCCAGCACTTGTTAGCATCTCTAGTTTTTCCCAGCTCCCAAACCAGTCTTATTGCATTCCTTCAGATTCCAGAGCCAGCCGGATATTATCCCCTCCTCAGCAGTCCAAATCTCAGCTCTCCAGTGTCCCTCATCTGAATTGCTATGTTCTCAGACCTGTCGAAACAATTCCCTTTAGTAAATTCTCTGTTAAAATAACTTGTGTGCTTTCTCATTTTTGGCTGGACCCTGGGTGAGGGCTCCAGTCAAAGGTATGCACTGTTTTTTGGTTTTGGTGGTACAGGCTGTTTCTTGTGGTGTGCAGATTTCTCTGGTTGTGAGGTGCAGGCTTAGTTGCCCCATGACATGTGTGATCTTAGTTCCCTGACCAAGAATTGAATCTGCGTTCTTTGCATTGGTAGGCAGATTCTTTACCACTGGACCACCAAGAAAGTCCCTGTAATGTACAAGGTAGATTTGATTTGGGAAAGTAACTATTCTTTAGACTCCAGGTTTGGGGGAAAAAAGAAGAAGGACCAGGAGGAGGAAGAGGATCAGGTTGTCCTTTTTGCATTTTTGTCCATTTTGCATCAGAAGTAACTCTTGAGCATGAAGAAATGAGATACATTCTTCTCATATGACTTACTGAGCTATCTCCTTCCTCCTGGTTTTGGATTTCTACCTTTACAACCCTGACAGGAAAGGTGAACAGAAGGAGGTGACGGTGAAGCAGGAAAGTCCACTTTCCTCGTGGCAATGAATAGCGCCTTCCCCGGGGGCTGGACCTGTCATCGCCTTCACTGTGTCCTAAGGGGTTGGGAAGCAGATGCTATGATCCTTTGAATGTTCCAACCCAACCAGGCCCACAAACTGCTTTCTACATTTATCCTTGGAATTCAGGCAGATCAGTTTGAAACTGTCAAAAGACTTCACTAAACCCTAAGGGAGGGCAGCTGAGAAGTAAACACAAAGAGGACATGAATTTAGGCACGTCTTGCTGAGCTATCACCTGGTGTTTGGAACCTGCTTGCAGCCTGTCACTCAAGAGAATCCACAGAAAGTTTGCTTTTCTTGGGTCCCTCACTAACTACCCTGGTAGCTCAGAGGGTAAAGAATTCCGCCTGCAGTGCAGGAGACGTGGATTTGATTCCTGGGTCAGGGAAGATTCCCTGGAGAAGGAAATAGAACCCACTCCAGTACTCTTGCCTGGAAAATTCCATGGACAGAGATACCTGGCGGGCTACAGTCCATGGGGTTGCAAAAAGTTGACACAAGTAAGCGACTTACATACAACAAACACTGCAGCCTGTCACTCAAGAGAATCCAGAGAAAGTTTGCTTTACTTGGTCCCTCACTAATTAGCCCTTGGCCTACTTCCCTGGGCCCAGAGCCATTTGCCATCTTCCTCCCTCTCCATCCACTGTCAGTGGATGTTTGCAGCAAAGGAAGGGTTTATTTCAGGCCTCCACGCAAGGGAGTAGGAGACAAACCCCGGATCCACTCCAATCTGGTTTATGAGTTGGGGTGTTTTTAAAGGAGAAGAACAAAGAAACTGGGATGAATCGTCTTGTGACATTTCTTAATCTTAGTTTTGGGCGTCAAGGTGTCTTTAGGTTATGATTCTCTGGCCAGGTGGTCCATGGCTTGGGAACCTGTTGGCCCATCTTGCCTGGACAAACAACCTGAGTTTGTATGTTAATAATGAAACCAAGAAACAACAATTTTATACCTCAAAGACAACTTCATCAACAACAGCAATTTTAGTCATTGGCCATCTTCATAATTCAACAGCAGTTTGAATTATCTGACTCTGATTAGTTTTCAGTTAGCATAAGATTGAGGTTAGAGGGAATAAGAAAGGGTTTGGAGAGAAAGAGTAATCATGAACTTGAAAAAAGAACTTGGTTTTAGAGGGGACAGTTCCAGGGATGAGGGTACTGATAATGGTGAGCTAATTCATGTATTAACTCAACCACCCCATTCTAGATAACAAAACTGAGTCACAATGAGGTTACTTAACTTTCTAAAGTCACTCAGCTGAAAGGTAGCATGCTAGGATTTGAACCCAGTCCATCTGGTTCCATAACCCCTTCTAAGGATGTCACACTACAGGGGCCCCCCCTCACTAGCATACTGCCATTGATAGAAAATTCTTTATGTTGACCTGGCATTTCCTTCTAACCCTGTACCTAGAATTTCCTTTTAAAGACATGAAGAATGAATCTACATTTCTTCAAAGCCAGCATGAGTTTCTTTCTGAGTTTTCTCTCCTTCTCATACTGGTAGAGTTTATACTGCCTCTTAGCAGTTTGACCTTAAACCTATTACCCACTGTTTGCGTCAGTTTCCTCGTCTGTAAAATGGGAACACTGGAATAGCTATCTTATTGGGTATTTTACACATAGAGCCCCTGGAGCAGTGTTGAACACAGAGCACGCCCTTGATGTAGATAGACTTTTTTTATTGTTCTGCAGCCTCAATTTTCCCACTTCAAATGGGGATGGTATTTAATCTTGCTGTGTACAGTGTGGCTACATGTAGTCAGCCAGGGTTTTGTGATCCTGCCTTCTATCTATCCCTCTCTTCAGACCCTCCCTTGAAGGCACAGTCAGCCTCCTACCTGATCTTTGGTCTTGTCCTGTTCCCACCCAGCTTCCCCTTGTCTTTCTTGATGCTCCAGGTAAAATGTAAATCCCTTTCAGTCCCACCCCTGCTCAGATCCCTCCCCAGCTGTTCCTGGGCTTCCAGATACAGTTCAGTCTCCTTCGTTTGTCTTTTAAAGCCCTCCTTGGTCTGTCCCCTGCTGACCTTTCCATCTCGCCTCTCCTCTCTCTGCCCTCTTGTTCCATTTTTAGCCAAATGACCCAGCTCCCAGGTCTCTGAGCCTCACCTGCCTTTGAGCTGCTCCTGTGTCCTGCCTGATCCCCCAGGGCCCAGCGCAGGGCCTGGGCACAGCAGAGGCTCTCAGTCTACAGAGGCGCCCATGGGCTAACACAGAGTGGATGCTCTAAGCCAGTGTGACATTCGTGTCAGTTAATGTCATTATTTTGGGGGGAGTCCCACTCAGGATCTGTCACCACAATTGTCTGGTCCACAGCAGTGTCCTGGAGGCTGCCTGATGTACCAGGCATTAACCCTTTAGTCACTGGATTATGAAGAGGCTCCGGAGGTCCATGGGGAGAGTTGGGTGGGGTAGTAGTACACAGGCACCAAACTGGGACAGAAGTGCCAAAGAATCGACGCTTTTGAACTGCGCTATTGGAGAGACTCTTGAGAGTCCCTTGGACTGCAAGGAGATCCAACCAGTCCATCCTAAAGGAAATCAGTCCTGAATATTCACTGGAAGGACTGATGCTGAAGCTGAAGCTCCAATACTTTGACCACCTGATGTGAAGAACCAAGTCACTGGAAAAGACCCTGATGCTGGCAAAGGTCGAGGGCAGGAGAAGGGGATGACAGAGGATGAGATGGTTGGATGACATGAGTCAATGTCCATGACTCAATGGACATGAGCTTGAGCCAACTGCAGAAGATAGTGAAGGTCAGGGAAGCCTGGTGTGCTGCAGTCCATGGGGTCGCAAGGAGTCGGACACAGCTGAGCGACTGAGCAACAAAAGAAGCATGTTAATATCTTGATGATGGCACAGCTGTTTCTGCTTCTCTGGAAAGCTCCTCCCCGCTCCCCAGCTCCCCAGCCCTGTTACTCTGTGGACACCGGCCAGCCCCTTACTGTCTGGAGACTTTTATTTTGAAGACTGTATGGCACTAGGGTGACCCATTTTTTTCATCCCCAGCGTTTGGCCACAGGGTTTGGAAATCCTTCCTCACCACATGGCTCTGTGGCCACCCATCTGGCCTGGTTTCTTTAGCCTACAAGTCCCTCAGCCCTGAGGTCACATACCCAGGATGGGGGCCAGGGAGCTCCTAGACTGCTCCCCTCCCTCTTCCCCAGCACACACTCCACAGACAGCAGGGGGGCATGCAAGCTCCTGATTCTCCACCTGAGACCTCCTTCCAAATAGGTCTGCAAGCTGGATTAGCCTTTGAGACACAGTTTAGTCACCTCATTTAAGAATGAAGGATGAGAATTGAGATGTCCTTGATTGATGGGAGCCTGTGACCTTGGACCAGGTACTTGGCCTCTCCAGGCCTCTGGATCCCCTTGGGCCAGGGCAGGAAAATCCCCTCCCATGTATTTGTTGCTTCATGGTCTCCAGGGTGCTAGGTGCTTGTTGGCTGCTCAAGTTGGGCCCATTGGAAAACCATCTTTAAATCTGTAAGAGTTAGAAATGCCTGCAGGAGAATCATCAAGAGATGGTTGAGGTCAGCCCTTAGTGGACGGGGCATTACCCCTTGAGAACATGGAGTATGTCACCCTGGTGGTGGTAGTGGGTTCGGCGCTCAGTTGTGTCTGACTCTTGTGGCCCCATGGACTGTAGCCTGCCAGGCTGCTCTGTCCATGGGATTTTCCAGGCAAGAATACTGAAGTGGGTTGCCATTTCCTTCTTCAGGGGATGTTCCCGACCCAGGGATTGAATCTATGTCTCCCAGATTCTTTACCACTGAGCCACCAGGGAAGCTGGCGTGTCAGTCTGGGGAGTCTTAGCTGCCTTGCATAAAATGTGGGCTGTTGCAGCCTGCATTGCTGAAGGAGTCAGGTAAAGCACCAGGCCAACTCATGGCCCCTGCATCTGTGTTCTTCATCAGAGGGAGCTCTGAGCCCCAGGTTGGGTGATGGAGAAGCCACTGCTGCTAGGCTGCTAAGTCACTTCAGTTGTGTCTGATTCTGTGTGGCCCCAGAGACGACAGCCACCAGGCTCCCCCGGCCCTGGGATTCTCCAGGCAAGAACACTGGAGTGGGTTGCCACAGGCACTCTGAAATGAGAAGAATAGAACTCCAGTCCCAGCTCAGCTCTGTGACTGGGGGCAGTTCATCCCCTTCTCCAAGCTGGAATTTCCTCATCTATGAAATGATAGGAATACTGCAAAGGAAAGGAAAAAAAAAAGTATCGCAAATTTTAATAAAGTGGCTGTTATGCTATGCTTCATTCCTGGAGGAGTTGGGAGCAGGTGACCTCTTAGTTCAGGGGAATACTTTGATTAATTTTTGTGTTGTTGTTAGAAAGAAGTCCCCTGGGCATAGTCTGTGTAAAAGATGCTTATACACACAAAAAGCAATAAACCACTTTAGGAAAAAAAGGTAGCAGCGTTGGATTCTCCTCCCTCCTAAGCATGAGCTGTCATTATAGAGAAAAAATATAAACAGTGTAATCCCACAAGGACAAAGGGACTAGAAAGGGAGCATAAGAGTCGAGAGATTGCAACACACTTTAGAAGAGGGATTTGTTTGGAATGATGGGATTTAGAAGGCAGCAGAAACAAGAGTACACCAAAGGGGACTCCAGTGAGAAGAAAATGAGTGAGCCTCCAGAACCCCAATAAAGTCAGGACTTAAGGGGTGCAGGTGGAGGGGATGATGCATCAAGTTAAAAGCCAGCAGGCAAGGGCTTACCCTTGAGCCTCATAAAAGATGTTTATTCTCTGGAGACCATGAAGGGGAGATTCTTGGGGCACCAAGCCCACCAGGGACAAGACCTAGGGATAAAAATGGTATTAATTGAAAATTTGCTTTCCAAATAGTCAGAACATCCTCCTGATCCTACCACCCCCAATCCACCCTTGCCCAATCCTACATTCCAAGCATAGAAGGTCAGCTGCAATGCAAGTTACTGGAAAATTTACTAGAGAAAATGACTTATGCATGCTATCTTTGTGAGTATCCCCAACAAGACAGTTGCCTCCCTGCCCCAACACCCAAATAGACACCTGTCAGTCCACATGCCATCGCCCACCTTTGCAGAGCGGATCAGAGCCCGATCAGCCTTATCAGCGTGTTTGTCTTAAATGCTAG
>SJYC01069121.1:0-17631 GCA_006408675.1 Madoqua kirkii
CCCCATGGACTGTAGCCTGCCAGGCTGCTCTGTCCATGGGATTTTCCAGGCAAGAATACTGAAGTGGGTTGCCATTTCCTTCTTCAGGGGATGTTCCCGACCCAGGGATTGAATCTATGTCTCCCAGATTCTTTACCACTGAGCCACCAGGGAAGCTGGCGTGTCAGTCTGGGGAGTCTTAGCTGCCTTGCATAAAATGTGGGCTGTTGCAGCCTGCATTGCTGAAGGAGTCAGGTAAAGCACCAGGCCAACTCATGGCCCCTGCATCTGTGTTCTTCATCAGAGGGAGCTCTGAGCCCCAGGTTGGGTGATGGAGAAGCCACTGCTGCTAGGCTGCTAAGTCACTTCAGTTGTGTCTGATTCTGTGTGGCCCCAGAGACGACAGCCACCAGGCTCCCCCGGCCCTGGGATTCTCCAGGCAAGAACACTGGAGTGGGTTGCCACAGGCACTCTGAAATGAGAAGAATAGAACTCCAGTCCCAGCTCAGCTCTGTGACTGGGGGCAGTTCATCCCCTTTCCAAGCTGGAATTTCCTCATCTATGAAATGATAGGAATACTGCAAAGGAAAGGAAAAAAAAAAGTATCGCAAATTTTAATAAAGTGGCTGTTATGCTATGCTTCATTCCTGGAGGAGTTGGGAGCAGGTGACCTCTTAGTTCAGGGGAATACTTTGATTAATTTTTGTGTTGTTGTTAGAAAGAAGTCCCCTGGGCATAGTCTGTGTAAAAGATGCTTATACACACAAAAAGCAATAAACCACTTTAGGAAAAAAAGGTAGCAGCGTTGGATTCTCCTCCCTCCTAAGCATGAGCTGTCATTATAGAGAAAAAATATAAACAGTGTAATCCCACAAGGACAAAGGGACTAGAAAGGGAGCATAAGAGTCGAGAGATTGCAACACACTTTAGAAGAGGGATTTGTTTGGAATGATGGGATTTAGAAGGCAGCAGAAACAAGAGTACACCAAAGGGGACTCCAGTGAGAAGAAAATGAGTGAGCCTCCAGAACCCCAATAAAGTCAGGACTTAAGGGGTGCAGGTGGAGGGGATGATGCATCAAGTTAAAAGCCAGCAGGCAAGGGCTTACCCTTGAGCCTCATAAAAGATGTTTATTCTCTGGAGACCATGAAGGGGAGATTCTTGGGGCACCAAGCCCACCAGGGACAAGACCTAGGGATAAAAATGGTATTAATTGAAAATTTGCTTTCCAAATAGTCAGAACATCCTCCTGATCCTACCACCCCCAATCCACCCTTGCCCAATCCTACATTCCAAGCATAGAAGGTCAGCTGCAATGCAAGTTACTGGAAAATTTACTAGAGAAAATGACTTATGCATGCTATCTTTGTGAGTATCCCCAACAAGACAGTTGCCTCCCTGCCCCAACACCCAAATAGACACCTGTCAGTCCACATGCCATCGCCCACCTTTGCAGAGCGGATCAGAGCCCGATCAGCCTTATCAGCGTGTTTGTCTTAAATGCTAGTGAACATCCAAAGAGCATCAGACAACTGAAGAAAGCCACCCACGTGGAACAGAACATCAAACTAACATGATAAAAGAGACGGAAAGAAACACTGTCCCACTGCATTGGATTCCAGAATGAATCACTGGGGAATCCCTGGCATTCCAATGGTTAGGACTCTGCACTTTCACAGCCAAGGACCCGTGTTTGATCTTTGATTGGAGAACTAAGATCCCACAAGCCCCATGGTGCTGTCAAAAAAAAAAAAAAAGGAATCGTATCAGAATGACTTCAGTCAAGCCACAAGGCAGGAGCAAAATAAATTGCTGAACTTCACCAGTGGTCTAGTGGCTAATTCTCCACGTTTTCAAAACAGAGGACCAGGGTTCAATCCCTGGTCAGGAAACTAAATCCCATATGCTACAGTAAAGATCCCATGTAACCATGAGTAAGACGGGAAGCAGTCAAATAAATACGTAGCTTACTGTTGTGTGCCACTGCGATTTTTGTGGCAGTTTCACAGCAAAAGCTGACAGATACAGTTCATAAAGCCAGAATAGGAAGCTGTGACTACTGAACCATCAGAGCACGAGAGAGGAAACTTGAACTTTAACCAAAGGCAGCCAGGATAACGGTTTCAGTAGCAGTTTTGGAAAGTAAGTCACAGAAATATCTCTAGGGTATAATAGGAAGAACTGGAGACATGAGGGAAAAACAGACTTAGTAAAATAATCCAGGAGATCTAACATTTGACACAGAGGAATTAAGGAGAGAGAGAGAGCAGAGAAAATTATCAAAGAAATAGTTAAAGAGAGTTTCCACAGACCAAAGACTGTGAGTCTCCAGATTGAGTTGGTTTATGTGGAACTAGTAAAGTGAACAAGAAATAATCCATACCACAAACATCATCATATAACTTCAGAAGACCAGCGACAAAGAGAAGGTCCCAAAAGCTTCCAAACTTAAAAACAGTTTTAATACATTGAAAGTCGCTTACTCCTTGGAAAGAAAGTTATGACCAAGCTAGAGAGCAGAGATTAACCATGAGTAAGACGGGAAGCAGTCAAATAAATACGTAGCTTACTGTTGTGTGCCACTGCGATTTTTGTGGCAGTTTCACAGCAAAAGCTGACAGATACAGTTCATAAAGCCAGAATAGGAAGCTGTGACTACTGAACCATCAGAGCACGAGAGAGGAAACTTGAACTTTAACCAAAGGCAGCCAGGATAACGGTTTCAGTAGCAGTTTTGGAAAGTAAGTCACAGAAATATCTCTAGGGTATAATAGGAAGAACTGGAGACATGAGGGAAAAACAGACTTAGTAAAATAATCCAGGAGATCTAACATTTGACACAGAGGAATTAAGGAGAGAGAGAGAGCAGAGAAAATTATCAAAGAAATAGTTAAAGAGAGTTTCCACAGACCAAAGACTGTGAGTCTCCAGATTGAGTTGGTTTATGTGGAACTAGTAAAGTGAACAAGAAATAATCCATACCACAAACATCATCATATAACTTCAGAAGACCAGCGACAAAGAGAAGGTCCCAAAAGCTTCCAAACTTAAAAACAGTTTTAATACATTGAAAGTCGCTTACTCCTTGGAAAGAAAGTTATGACCAAGCTAGAGAGCAGAGACATATTAAAAAGCAAAGACATTACTTTGTCAACAAAGGTCCATCTAGTCAAGGCTATGGTTTTTCCAGTGATAACGTATGGATGTGAGAGTTGGACTATAAAGAAAGCTGAGTGCCGAAGAGTTAATGCTTTTGAACTGTGGTGTTGGAGAAGACTCTTGAGAGTCCCTTGAACTACAAGGAGATCCAACCAGTCCACCCTAAAGAAGATCAGTCCTAAGTGTTCATTGGAAGGACTGATGTTGGAAGCTGAAACTCCAATACTTTGGCAACCTCATGCGAAGAGCTGACTCATTTGAAAAGACCCTGATGCTGGGAAAGATTGGAGGCAGGAGGAGAAGGGGACAACAGAGGAGGAGACGGTTGGATGGCATCACTGACTAGATGGACATGGGTTTGGGTGGACTCCGGGAGTTGGTGATGGACAGGGAGGCCTGGCGTGCTGTGGTTCATAGGGTTGCAAAGAGTCGGACACGACTGAGCAACTGCCTAAACTGAAGTCGTTGTTGACTATCTATTTTACATATAGTAGTATGTTGATCAAAACCTCCTGATTTATCCCTCCCCTCTGCCTTTCCCTTTGGTGACCATAAGTTCATTTTCTAAGTCTGGGGTCTGTTTTTGTTTTGCAAATAAGTTCGTTTGTATCACTCTTTTAGATAAAAGTGATATCGTATGATATTTGTCTTTCTCTGACTTCCTTCAGTTAGTATAATAATCTCTAGATCCATCAAAAATAGAAATATAAGCTTTTATTTAGAAATATAGAGACATTTAAAGGAAATAATGAAAAGAGTTTAAGTGGTTCCTTTGGGGTTAGAAAGACAGGGCAAGGGCTTCATAATTTTCCTTTTTGTTGTGAAATAAATGTCTACATCTTTTGCTCACAGGGTGACAGAGGGACGGGAAGAAGTAACAGGTGCAGTCAGAGTCATGGGTAGGGGGGAGAGTTGGAAAAGAGGGCTCACATATGGGAGAAGATCCCTGCAGGCGCCATGCATCCGGCCCAAGACGGCTGGCGCGGAGCCTCCTACCCCTTCTAGTCATGCCCGTGCCTTCCAACCTTCCCTGGAAGACGGCCACTGTGGTCTGAGGGGAATGAGGGGCAGAACTTGCCCATATGGGACACCGCAGGGCCCAGCGGGGCTGGGGTAGGGGTGGAAAGGTGTGGCTGCAGAAGAGTAGAGGAGACGTTTCTCATCCTTGCAGCACCTTTCCTCAGGTGGCACATAGAGTCAGTAGAAATAGGAGCTGGTCAAGCAGAGAAGCTGTGGACACGACTGGACACTGACCTGCAACATGAACTGGAGTTAAGCGAGGAGGGGAATGAGGCCTGACTTGGGCTGCATGGAGCCCGGCTTGAATGGAAGTGATCTGGGCTCGGTGTCCTGAGAGCCAGAAGGATTGGAAGGCTGAGAGTCAGATATATTTAGGGAAGACCTCCCTGGAGCCAGTGTGGATGATAAACTGCAGAGCTGAGATGGAAGAAGACCAGTTAGGCAGCTGTTGAAATAAGTCAAGCCAGACAGGAGGGAAGTCTGAATTAAGACCAGACTGGGGACTTCCCTGATGGTCCAGTGGTTAAGAATCTGCCCGCCAGTGCAGGGGCACAGGTTCAATCCCTGGTCCAGGAAGATTCCACATGCCACGGGGACAACTAAGCAGGTGTGCCGCAACTCCAGGCTCTCTGCAACCAGAGAAAGCCTGCATGCAGCAGTGAAGACCCAGCACCGTCAAACACAATTAAGATTTTAGAACCGTAATAAAGTCCAGGCTGTAGGGATGAAGAAGTGGGGAAGTTGGAGGGAACTTGGGCAGTGAAATACATTCCCAACCAGTAAGCTATAGCAGCTAGAGGGGGATGAGAAGGCCACGGTGACTCCCAGGTTTCTGGCTTTGGTGAATTTGGAGACAGAATGTGCGAGGAGGATCCACTGTGAAGAGAGAGGGAGGCCACCTTTGGGGAGCTGGGGGCAGCTAGATGGAATGTCCAGGAGGCACTGGGACACACAGGCCTGAAACTCCAGGGAGTCGGGGAACCAGCAGTGTGTACATGATCCTGGAGGCAGGGAGTAGATGAAACTTGTGCCAGAGAGAGCGTGGAGGGTGAGAAGTAGGGTGAGGAAGCAGATGGCAAGGGTTTGGGATGGAGCCCCCAGACTCACAGGAGGAGATGCCAGAGAGGTGGTGCCAGGGAACAAAGGCAACTTTGTGGGCATCGGAAGAGGCTAAGGCTGGAGAACGGGCGCCACATAAGGCATGGAGTGGACGCACCAAGGGTACCACTGGTCACCCTGGCAGGAGGTCCCATCAGGGATGAGCACAGATTGCCAAAGAGTAAGAGGATGGAAGAGCAGTTATGGAATTTCTCAGACCTCATGCTGCCAAGCTGTCTAGTTCCTGAATTGCATTTCCGGGTGGTGGGGTGCTCTGGGAAGCTCTTGCACCTTGTGGCCTTGGAGAGAGGAAGTGCTTCCTTTAGCACAGAAGGTGGAGCCTTGAGGTGGAGGAAACACATTACCTCAGTCACCAGGGTCCCAGCCTGGCCCAGAGAGAGGGGAGTTCCTGGGACGGGAAGCCCAGTCCCAGTGGTCTCCTTGGCCTGCATCTGATTGCCCTCTTCTTCGCATCCTCCTTGCTACCAGCTCCTGTTGGTCCTGCTTTGGACATTGGACTTTGGAGACTCATAGATGAGTATGACACAGTCCTTGACCTAAATGTGTTCATGGTACATAATCCTCAACAGGAAGAAATGGAAGGCTAGACACTCTCACAGAGACCTGCAACTCCCAGGAGCTAGGAGAGAGGCTGCCCAGTCTTCAGAGAAAGTCTTTGATCAGCTTAGGTGATGCAAAGAATTACAAGAATGAGGAAAAGCCATAGAATCACAGCGGTGGGAGGGAAATGGGGAGAAGGCATGGAGAGGCCAAGCTGATCTGTAGGAAGCATAAGGGCTGCGGGTGCTCTGGCTGGAGGGAGAGCCTCCCCTCTGGTTCCTTTAAGAAAGTCAAGTTCGAGGGTAGAGGGAGGGGCAAGGTAGAGGTAGGGTACGAAGAGTACAAAATACTGTAAAGAATCTGCCGCCAATGCTAGGGACTTGGATTCGATCTCTGGGTCAGGAAGATCCCCTGGAGAAGGAAATGGCAACTCACTCCAGTATTCTTGCCTGGAAAATCCCATGGACAGATGAGCCTGGCAGACAGACCATGGGGTCGCAAAGGGTCGGACATGAATTAGTGACTAAACAACCACAACAACAACAACAATGTATTGTACAACACAGGGAATATAGCCCATAATTTATAATAACCATAAATGGAGGATAGCTTTTAAAAATCGTGAATCACTATATTATACACCTGAAACTTATATAATGTCACAAATCAATTCTACCTCGATTAAAAAAAATATGAAAATAAATGGAATCATTAAAAAGAAATGTTCAATTTCCAACATGGCCAGGACGTACAAACCACCATCAGAGGAGCCCTCCCTTTCTGGGGCAGAGTTCCTTGAAAGGCAGTGACACCATGGTGGCACCAAGAAATAGCAGCAGATCCCCTAGGAAGGAGGGGCCCTGGGTCAGGGAGGGCACGCACTTGGGCATCGGCTCAGCCTCCTCTCCCCCTGAGCTCTGTGAACTGTCACCAGGGAGACTCTTGGCTCCTAAGTCTGGTGCAGGGATCTGCAAAGTACGGGCCGAGGGCCACGTCTGCAACCTATTTTTATAAATAAAGTTGTATTGGAAGTCAGCCACACCCATTCAATTATTTATTGTTTGTGACTGCTTTCATGCTGCGACAGCAGAATCCAGTAGTTGTGATCGCCCAAGACCGGCGCCCTGCAAAACTTAAAATATTTACTATCTGGCCCTTCACAAAACACGTTTGCCAACACTGCTCTAATGGATATAGTAGGACCAGGCTTCGTTGCTGCAATGAAGGTCAAAATCTCAGTGGCTTGAACACAGCAGAGGTTTCCTCCTTTCCCATGAACAATCTGAATGTAAGCTATGCAGTCTGGTCGGAGATCCAAGTTCCCTCAGCCATTCGTTCTCCACTGCAGGCCTCCCCAGCTAGCAGGAAGGGGAGGAGGAAGGTGGAGCACGTGCCTTCTTCCTTTGAGGGTGCAGCCTGAAAGCTGTGCCCATGCTTCCCCTCCCATCCCGCTGATGAGCTGTTGGTCACATGGTCACATGTAGCTGAAAGACAGATTGGGAAACGATACCTTTACCAGAGGGCCATGAGTCCAGTCCAACTTCTTATGGACTTCATTAACAAAGAAGAAAAGGGAAATGTATTCTAGAGCATTCTGTAGTCAAGAACAGTGCAGAAGGAGAGGAATTTGCATTCCCTGGAGGGTCTTGGAATAAAATTTGTAACATGCCCAACTTGAGCAGCTGTCTGTAATATAAAATGTCTCCTTCCCCCATTTTCTTCCTCAAATATTTATTGAACCCTTGATTAGATCAGGCTCCACCTGGGTGTTTTTGTTTGTTTGTTTGTTTTTGTTTTTTTTTACAGATAAGGAAGCTGATGTTCAGAGTGGTTACGTGAGCTGTCCGAGGGCCTGTCCTTTTGCCCCAGGCATGAGACTCCTCCTGCCTGACCATCCTGCTTCCCTGGAGATATTCTAGCTGGAAGCTAGACTTGTGACCTGTGAGGCTGCCTGTGTATTGGCGGAAAGGAGACAAATTATTTTAACAGTGAGAATTTAATATAGGGGATTGGTTGAATGGATCTCAGAAGACTGAAGACAAAAGGAGACACTGAGGTAACCAGATAGTAACTGCTTCCTATAGCCGTGGGAATAGGAGGAAGAGGGTGGGGCTGTCATGACTTAGAAGCCTGGAAGCGGGAGCTGGTGGAGGGAGTGCTGGTGTCTTAGAAGCTTGGAGAAGGGTCCTCAGGGAGCTGGGACTCAGAACTCCAGACCTCTGAGGAGGGAGTGGGGAACCTCATCCTGGGAATGTGGAAAGAGCTAGAAACTAGAGTCAGTGGTTACTGGGACCAGCTATGGCTTCCAGGGCAGCAAGACTGCTGGGCACGGTGAGGACGTATGAAGGATTGAGTGCCTTCCTCCTCTCCCTCTGGTAGCCCCTGTTGGCAGAAGCTATTGGGAATCAGCTGGCAAAGCAGAAAAGTGGTTTGGAGACCCAACCCCAGCTCCAGAAGCTGGGCATAGAAGGGTAGATTTGTTTTGTTTTTCGGCTGTGCCCCATGCAGGATCTTGGTTCCCTGACCAGGGGTCAAACCTGTGCCGCCTGCGGTGTAAGTGTGGAGTCTTAACCTCTGGACCACCAGGGAAGTCCTCAGAAGGGTAAGTTTGGAGCTGAGAGGAGATCATAAGTAACCCAGAGGCTATAGCTGCACTTAGACCCCTGGTCTTTACAGATGGAGCCCCCATCCCTGAGCCAGTGTGGACCTGGAACCTCAAACATCTGCCTCTTAATACATTGGCTGCCAGGAATGCAAAATGGTGCAACCACTTTGGAGATTTTCTTATAAAGTTAAATATGCAGGTATTAAATGGCCTAGCATCCCCCTCTTAAATATTCACACAAGAGAAATGAAAACTCATGTCCACACAAGCACTTGTGCTTGAATGTTTGCAGCGACTTTGTTTTAATAACCCCAGACTTGGAAACAGCCCCAGTGCCCATCAACTTGTGAACAGATGCCAAATTATGGTATGTTCCTACTATAGACTGCTACTCAGTGATAAGAATAATTACTGATCTATACACATCAACACTGATGAATTATACCCTGTGAAAGGAGCCAGGCACAGAAGACCGCATACTCTGTAATTAATTCCGTTCATGTGAAATTTGAGAAATGGCAAAGCGGAATGATAGCACACAGATCAGTGGTTGCCAGGGCCTGGGGTGGGGAAGGGAGGAGATTGATGGCAAAGGGGCGCGATCCTTTGGGAGTTTTTCAGGGATAAGGGAAATCTCAGGTATTGTGATGCAGTGGCTACATAATTGTCGAAACTCGTTGAATTATACACTCAAGCTTGGTGAGTGTTTTGTTTGTTTTTTTGGTTGTGCTGGGTCTTCGCTGCTGCTCGAGGGCTCTCTAGTTGAAGCACATAGATTTAGTTGCTGCTCGACATGTGTGATCTTAGTTCCCTGACCAGGGATCAAACCCGAGTCCCCTGCATTATAAGGCAGATTCTTAACTGCTGGACCACAGGCAAGTCCCTAAGTTGGTGAGTTTTATCATATGTAAATTATACCTCAACAAAGCCAGTTCTTAAAATGCTGTTAGAATGGGGCACATAGTCTATTTACTTCTAATACCACCTCCTGGGAGCCTCCATTTGAGCAGCAGACAAAGGGATCTTTTTAAAACATTAATCAGATTACATCACTCTTTATTTAAACAGTCTCGTGGATTCTCTTTCCTCTTTGAATGAAATCCAGAGGATTACTGGGGCCTACAAGTCCCTATGCCTTGCTTACTGACACCAACACTAGGGGGACTGGAGCAGTAGGACAAATGGAAGCCCGTGTACTGTGTGTTTAAATTCTTATGACTGCTAATAAGACAGCTCTGTTCTTCTGCCTTGAAATTCTTATGACTGCAGAGCAAGCCAGCAAGCTGCTAATAAGACAGTTCTATTCTTCTGCCTTGACCAGTAGACCTTCACGGGGAGCTGGAAGGCCAGGTTCACAGTTAGATTCTTAGAGTCCTTGCAGTTCTGTGCCGGAGGTGATGGCATGGAAGGCAGACCCTAAGCCACAGTCTGCCTCACCCCCTTGAGCTTTCCATGCAGGCTGACATTGAAGATATCTGCCAGGCCCCTGGAGACATCTGTGTTTGAAATCCCCTGGAGGGTGAAGACAGCATTGGGTATAGAATCAGGGAAACTGGATTCTTAACATATATCTCCTGATTTCTCCCTACCTGTGCTTTGCTCTGAATGCCTGAGTGTATATGTGGGCATGCATGCATGTGTGTGCATGTCTCCATGCGTGCATGGGTGCACCTATCTGTGTATGTTCACTTGTGTGCAGGTGCATATGCATGTGTGTGCTTGTGTGTATGCACACATGCATACATGTGTACTTCAACAGTGGTGTGAGTTCCATGAAGGTAACTACTGTGCCGGGTTCATCTCCATATCCTTTCCACCTGTACAGAAGAGATGCTAAATGCTTGTGAAGTGAATATATGAATGAATTAGCCAGTCCAGCACATTTATTGACAGTTGGGTTTGAAATCAGCCAAATTTAAGGTCAAAATCTTACTTCATCACTCATCCACTAAGTCACTTTGTTTCAGTCTCCTAATCCCATAGAGCCTCGGTTTCCTTATTTCAAGAGCAGGGGGAAATAATGACATATTATAGGGGTTGGAATGAGGATTAAGTAACAATAATCAGAGCCAACATGTATTGAGCTGGACTTTGAGCCAAACACTGTATTTAGGGCATTGAAAATGCTAACTCACATACTTTTGCAATTTTGTGGTGGAGGGTTGGTTAAACAGTAAACTGAGTATCTTAGCCATTATCATACTTGTGATCAAAGGAGAGGAGATTCTGGATCCTTAAGCCTCAGGGGGCTTCTTCTCATGAATTCTGCTCAGATTCTGGCTGATGAGGTGTCTGGAGATTTGGCTATGGAGTTCAGCAAACAGCACTTTGCCAAGCTGCTGCTGCTACTGCTAAGTGACCCCATAGACAGCCTCCTACCAGGCTCCTCTGTTCCTGGGATTCTCCATGCAAGAACACTGGAGTGGGTTGCCTTTTCCTTCTCCAATGCATGAAAGTGAAAAGTGAAAGTGAACTGGCTCAGCCGTGTCCGACTCTTAGCGACCTTATGGACTGCAGCCTACCAAGCTCCTCTGTCCATGGGATTTTCCAGGTAAGAGTACTGGAGTGGGGTGCCATTGCCTTCTCTGGCTTTGCCAAGCTAGCTCTCACTATTTGACCCTCTTGTTAGACCTGTCCTTTCGTCTGTGACTTATGATATTTCCTCCTCCAGGTGGCGCTGCAGAGTGGGAACTGGGCTTCTAGGTCGCAGCGTCCCCTGGTGGTCAATTTCCATCAATGATTTTGATTAGGCACAGAGCTGTTTCCACAGTTCAAGTGCAGTGTCAGTGGATGACATATATGGGGGGAAGATAGAATTTGATGTAATAAGTTTTAAGTCAGAGGAGAGTGAACTGTGCAGGGGGAGATAGACAGAAGTTCAGTTCAGTTCAGTCGCTCAGTCGTGCCTGACTCTTTGCAACCCCATGAACTGCAGCACACCAGGTCTCCCTGTCCATCACCAACTCCCAGAGTTCACTCAGACTCACGTCCATCGAGTCCGTGATGCCATCCAGCCATCTATCCTCTGTCGTCCCCTTCTCCTCTTGCCCTCAATCCCTCCCAGCATCAGAGTCTTTTCCAACGAGTCAACTCTTGGCATGAGGTGGCCAGAGTACTGGAGTTTCAGCTTTAGCATCATTCCTTCCAAGGAAATGCCAGGGTTGATCTCCTTTAGAATGGACTGGTTGGATCTCCTTGCAGTCCGAGGGACTCTCAAGAGTCTTCTCCAACATCACAGTTCAAAAGCATCAATTCTTCAGTGCTCAACTTTCTTCACAGTCCAACTCTCACATCCATACATGACCACTGGAAAAACCATAGCCTTGACTAGATGGGCCTTAGTCAGCAAAGTAATGTCTTTGCTTTTGAATATGCTATCTAGGTTGGCCATAACTTTTCTTCCAAGGAGTAAGCGTCTTTTAATTTCATGGCTGCAATTACCATATGCAGTGATTTTGGAGCCCCTCAAAATGAAGTCTGACACTGTTTCCAATGTTTCCCCATCTATTTCCCATGAAGTAATGGGACTGGATGCCATGATCTTCGTTTTCTGAATGTTGAGCTTTAAGCCAACTTTTTCACTCTCTACTTTCACTTTCATCAAGAGGCTTTTTAGTTCCTCTTCACTTTCTGCCATAAGGGTGATGTCATCTGCATATCTGAGCTTATTGATATTTCTCCCAAGAAAAGACCAAGCCATATCAAGGAAATTATCATCAACATTAACATCAATGATGTCCATCAATTACTGTCCATCTTCCATGTGGCAGGCATTATACTGAGTACTTGGCAGTCATCAACTTATTTAACCCATCTAAAGAAGGTTTCATGAGAACAATGGCTTTCATTGAAGCTGGGCACAGAGTAGGTGTCTGGGACATAGTAAGTGCTCACTACATTTTGAGAAATGGATAAGGCAATAATCTTCTGAAACAGGTATAATCATCTCCATTTAGAAAAAGAACAAGGAAACTGAAGGTCAGAGAGGTTACATATTTCAGGTGTGTCAGAGCCAGGGCACCTAAGTTCCAGACCCAGCTCTGCTGCATGCTGAGACACCACAGAGGAGGGCAGGGCTTTCTGCCTTCAGGGCGCTTGCTGTCTAGTTGGCTTCATCCACACCTTCCTTGTCTTCAAATGTTGCTTCCTGGGGCCTGCCAGGTGGCTATTTATGGCTCAGGGAGGAGGTCAGTGAGGTTCCCCTCATAAATTACAAAGAGAGACACATGTGGGTCACGATTGGGGAATTCAGTACCTGAGGGATCCCCAGGAACCTTGCTTAGTCTAATCTGGGATTTTCCTTCTCTTCCTTAGGAGAGCCATTATTCCAGGCAGTGGACACTTGCTGACTTCCTGTAAGATGAGCTCCAGGGCCATCTTCCAGTCTTGCCCCAGCCCCTGACCATCATCTTGCTCCTGTTTCTACCCCTGGAGCTCTTAGCCCTGATAAACAGATACTCAGAGGTGAGCATCTTCATTTTATCTTGCAGACCTGCAGCACTTGAATGAGAAAGGTTTGAAAACTGCTGTGCATTTTGTGACATTAAGATCTAGTCCTAAAAAAAAAAAAAAGATCTAGTCCTCATTCAGGACTGGCAGCCCTCAGATATGTTCTGAGAGTATTGAACCTTTCCTTGGAGACATGGTTATGAATGGGTATCAGTGAATGCTAAGTCGCTTAGTCCTGTCCGACTCTTTGCGACCCTAGGGACTGTAGCCCTCCAGGCTCCTTTGTCCATGGAATTCTTCAGGCAAGAATACTGGAGTGGGTTTTCATTTGCTCCTCCAGGGGATCTTCCTGACCCAAAGATGGAACCTTATGAATTGCAGGCAGATTGTTTGCCACTGAGCCTCTGGGGAAGCCTATTGAATGGATATTAGTAAACCTTCATAATGCAGCAACGCCCCTTCTCTGGGCGGCCCCTGGTTTGTTTATTTTTTAATATATAGCTTCAGTGTCTTCCATTTTCTTTCTTATTCGTTTATTTACGACTGTGCCGGGTCTTCACTGCTGTGCGAGGGCTTTGTCCGGCTGCAGTGAAGAGGGGCTGCTCCTCCTCGTGGTGCTTGGGCTTCATTGCCGAGGCTTCTCTTGTTGCAGAGCGCGGGCTCTAGGGGGTGGGGCTTCAGTACTTGCACCTCTAGGATGCAGGCTTAGTAGCTGCCGCACCCAGGCTTAGTTGCCTCACACCACGTGGGCTCTTCCCGGACCAGGGATTGAACACCTGTCCCCTGCATCGGCAGTTGGATAACTAGCGAAGGTCCATTTTCCTAACCACTGGACCACCAGAAAAGACCCTAGCTTTTGTTTTTGAGTCCTTAAGCCTCTGTTTTTCGGCGTTCTCTTTGGCACCTCCGTGTCAGAATGTCAGAATGTCAGTTCACTGTCATCTGCTTCCTACTGTTTTCTTCCCTCTGATTTCTTGGTCTCAAACCTCTGAGCTGTTAGGTTTGGGTGTACATTCAAAGTAACCTGGTGGGAAGGGAGCGCCTGCAAACTTGTTTCTGTGAATGAGACATGTGAGCGTTACTGCCTGGACCGGGAGCTTCCAATGCGAACAGTTGGATAACTTGTGTGTGAGTTTTTCCCACAGGCTGTGGAGAGGGGAGGTTATCACCAGTCACTTCTCAAGATGCAAGAGGTCACTTCAGGCATTTCTTTGTACCTACTCAGAAAGATTCAATACAAACGTGCTGCTTGGAACGTGTGCAGGGTTTGGCTTCTCTTCTTGGCAGTTCCTCTGCCTCATTCTCTCACCACCGCAGCAGCAGCAGCAGCAGCAGCAGCAGCAGCAGCAGCGGGAGACCAGTGGTGGGGGTGAGGGACACAGGAATCACAGCAGCAGCAGGGCCAGGGCCCACTGCTGACAGTGTCTGGCCTCAAATTACACTGTATCAGAGCTCGGGCATAAAATTAGCAGCAGTGTTCTGTGTATGAGGAGCCAGAGAAAATAGCCAGATTCAGCAGAATTAAGGGCAGAAGAAAGGGAGAGAAAGAGTTGGGGAGGGGAAGAGCTGGCCCACTGCAGGCCTTCAGTCCTTCCCTGGACAATCCTGGACTGCTGCCCCAGGGCAGAGGCAGCTGCCCAGTGGCTGAGTCAGGTCCCCAGGATGCTTTTGGGGATGGAGGAGGCTGGGAATGGGAAAGGAAGATCTTGAGAAACCCGGGAAGGTGAAATTGAGGGTTTATCCTACCCTACACACACACACACACACACACACACACACACACCACACACCACACACCACACACCACACACACACAACACAAAACACACACACATCCACATGAAAACTTGGCACAGGATTTAGATATTCCCATTTCTAGGCACTTTTCATGCATTTTTCTCATTAAGTTTTACTACAGCCCTATTTGGTAAGCCTATTTCACAGATAAAAGGGTGCCCAAGTTCATGTGCTATGGATATATTCACGTTTATGCTCAGTTTGTGCCCACTCAGATTCCAGCATTTCAATACAGCCTCTCTGCAGCCACTGTGGAGAAGAGGATGGAGGTTCCTTAAATGACTAAACATGGAGTTACTATGTGATCTAGCAACCCCACTCCTGGGCATATATCTGGAAAAGATGAAAACTCTAACTCAAAAAAAATACAATCACCCCAATATTCATTAGCAACAGTATTTACAATAGCCAGATATGAAAGCAACCTAATTGTCCACTGACAAATTAATGGATAAAGATGTGAGATATATATATATACACACACACACCCCCCCACACACACATACACGATGGAATATTGCATGCATGCTCAGTTGCTCAGTTGTGTGTGACTCTGCAACACTATGGACTGCAGTCCCCCAGGCTCCTCCGTCCTTGAGATTCTCCAAGCAAGAATATTTCCTCCTCCAGAGGCTCTTCCTGACCCAGAGACCAAACCTATGTCTTCTGCAACTCCTTCATTGGCAGGCGGACTCTTTACCACTGAGCCACATAATGAAATAATGCCATTTTCAGCAACATGGATGGACCTAGAGATTATTATACTAAGTGAAGTAAGTTAGACAGAGAAAGACAAGTACCATGTGATATGGCTTATATGTGGAATCTAAAATAATGATACGATAACCTTATTTATAAAACAGAAACAGACTCACAGACACAGAAAAGAGATTTATGGTTCACAAAGGGGAAAAGGGTGTAAATTAGGAGAGTGGGATCAACAAATACATAGGCATGTGTGCCAAGTCACTGCAGTCATGTCTGACTCTTTGAGACCCTGTGGGCTGTATTGTTAGACCCGGAGAAGGCCTAATCACCGGAACCGTCTTCCCACAGACCACCAAGACCAGGAGTTCGATGCAACCGCAAGAGGATTTATTGAACCGGCGCGCCGGGGTTCGAACTCCTCAGGAGGAGTGAACCTCGAGCCCCGGTTGAGAAGAATTTTTATACAGAAAAATCACAAGCAGGCGGGAATAGGGTTAGGACAATATGATTGGCGCACAGGTTTTTATCTTTTACAGGGATTGGCTCATTTGTTTATCATCAGGGCCAAACGGCTCGCTAGACTGCATCTTGACAATTAGTTTTTACCTGGGAATTAACTTTCTGGAAAAGCAAACTCCCTGGGGGTCTAGTGAAGGCCGGAGGGCCATAAATTCCTGTGGAGCCCGGAGAGCGATAAAACAATAGATAAGGACCTGCCTTCCTGCTGGCGCCTGAAGGCCGCATTCCAGGAGATAGGGTGCACCTCCCCCCTGAAAGCCCCTTAGAGAGCCTAATGGCCATATGGGATAAGGGCCTGATTTTTAAGGTTTAGCAAAGAGTTTTAGGGAAACTTTAACTCTAAGGGGCAGGCTATTTTCCATGAGGTATGGCCTGCCTCCGGGGTTTCAACAGAACAAAGAAAACTTTTTTTTTAAATTTAACTTTTTTCCTTCAGTATGCTGCCAGGCTCCTCTGTGGGATTCTCCAGGCAAGAATATTAGAGTGGGTGTCCTTGCCTTCCTCCAGGGGATATTCCCGACTCAGGGATTAAACCCAAGTGTCTTACGTCTCCTGTATTGGCAAGTGGGTTCTTTACCACTAGTACCACCTGGGAAGCCCAACAAATAAACACTTATTTCGGTTCAGTTCAGTTCAGTCGCTCAGTCGTATCCGACTCTTTGCGACCCCATGGATCGCAGCACGCCAGGCCTCCCTGTCCATCACCAACTCCCAGAGTTCACTCAGACTCACGTCCATCGAGTCCGTGATGCCATCCAGCCATCTCATCCTCTGTCTTCCCCTTCTCCTCTTGCCCTCAATCCCTCCCAGCATTAGAGTCTTTTCCAGTGAGTCAACTCTTTGCATTAGGTGGCCAAAGTACTGGGGTTTCAGCTTTAGCATCATTCCTTCCAAAGAAATGCCAGGGCTGACCTCCTTCAGAATGGACCGGTTGGATCTCCTTGCAGTCCCAGGGACTCTCAAGAGTCTTCTCCAATACCACAGTTCAAAAGCATCAGTTCTTCGGCGCTCAGCTTTCTTCACAGTCCAACTCTCACATCTCTATAACTGAATCACTTTGCTGCACACTTGGAATTAACACAATATTGTAAATCAACTATATTTTAATTAAAATAGTTCCTTCCCTAGCTCATTTTATGTCCATAAGCTCTATGTTGTTAGGTTGTTTAAAGAGAGAAAGCTACATGACCTAATGAAGGTTTAAGTATTGTTAAAATTTCAATAAGTGATTTATAAATGAAATTCCCAATGAAAAGTTTTGAAACCCTATAAAAGCATGCCTTTTCTTTTTTTACTTTTTTTGAAAGAATTTCAGACTTACAATTGCAAAAATAATACAGAAATTCTAGTATACTCTCTCCTTCCAGTTTCTTCAAATATTCTGACATAAGCTGTCAACCCCAGGAAATTAATGTTGACATAACACTATTAACTGAGCTTCTCAGGTGGCTCAGCAGTAAAGAATCCATCTGCCAATGCAGCAGATGTGGGTTTGATCCCTGGGTCAGGAAGATTCCCTGGAGAGGGAAATGTCAACCCACTCCAGTATTCTTGCCTGGGAAATTCCATGGGCAGAGGAGCCTGGTGGGCTACAGTCCATGGAGTCTCGAGAGTCAGACGCCGCTTGGCCACTAAACAGCACGTCCTCAGCCTGTCTTTTATGACCTCAGTGCGAGTGGAGAACTTTAGGCATCCATTATTTTTTAGACTGTCTCTCTATTTGAATTAGCCTGATG
>SJYC01069123.1:0-10830 GCA_006408675.1 Madoqua kirkii
TAGCCTCCAATTACAATTAATTAATTAAAAAAGAGAGAGAAAGGTGTCTCCAAGTGCTCAGTGCTATGGATGGAAATGGACCTGTCCCAAAGGTACCATCTTGAGCTATCAGAGCTTGGGGGTGGCAGGTGGGAGGGAGGAGGGCAGGGGCCGCAAGATGCAAAGAGAAGACCCTGTAGCTTCCAGAGCAGAAAAGAGACCCCACACAAAGCACCAGGGATCATGATGGCTTTGGACTTCTCACAACACTGAAAGAAAATAATCTCCAATGAGAGTTTTTTTAATAATAATGAGAGCAAAACTCCTGTCACTTACGATGTGCCAGGCACTGTTCTAAGAGTTTTCATATATCCTGTACTGAGCCACATTATTAAGGGCGAAGACAGAGTGAAGATATTTGCAGACTTATAAGGTCTCAAAAATCCTCTTTCCCAAGAAACTGTTGGAGGAGGTACTCCACTGAAAGGAGGGTAAAAAAAGAAGCAGTCCCAGGGATATCCAACAGAGGAGTAAGGTGAGAGATGCCCCTGAAGACCCCAGATCAGAAAGGCGCTCACCTGGAAGCCTAAGCTTCCGATTCCTGCAACTCTCCCCAGGGCTCTGGCGTGCTGGGGTGGGGGTGGGGAGGTAAATGTTCTCTAAGGAGGCGGGGAAAAGCCGAACAGAAGAAAGCATTTCCGTTGGCTTGTCCAATCAGAGCTCAGAATAGATCCTGAATCTCCAGGGATCTCCAGCTCCAGGAATTAATTGATTTATCAATCCAAATTAAATATACCTAACTTTGTATACCTATTTTTTTAAGGGCCCCCAGATTGTATAAACTTGAAACCCTACGAAGTCTGGATCTTTCCCTGCTCAGAATGAGAACTGTTCACCAAATAGAAAGGGCCAGTACTCTTGATTGGAGCAGAAGGTAGGCTCCAAGGAAAGTTCCCTTTAAGAAGATGGAACTGACAGAAAACCTGATGTGGTGGTCACCGAGCTCGTCTCCCAGAGCCTTCTTCAAGGAACGGCTGGTGCCCCACTGAGGGGGGGGCAGTTTGGACAGCTGACCACCTCCAGCTGTTAGCTCCTTCAGGGTCGGTCTCTGATGCAGAGAGCTGCATTGAAAATGCAGATCCTTCCTGGGGCAGCCCATAGCGGGGACTGAGTCAGGCAGAAAGGCCTGGCCATTTCAGCGGGCTTCAGACACTCAGGTGGGCCATACTTGCTCCAGGGCTCCCTACCAGGCGAGAGGAAGCTTTCCAGGCCTCAGTACAGTTGCTTTCGCCCTGCCCCCTCCGCTTCTGCACTGCCACTTCAGAGGTGCTGATCCCTAGTCAACATCTCTGTCTCCATCTCTGCTGCCAGAGACCTCAAGCTGAGACACCTGATTCATAGGAACCTCTTGAGAAGAGATTCAGATAACCAGTGGAGGGTGGAACATATACAAACTAAGTAAGTGACAAAACAGGACACTTGCTAACTCTGGGGAAAACAAAAAGCTGTAGAGGACAGGACAAACAACCATAGCACACATATAGCAATGCCCCAGTGACGACTGAGCTAACCAAGCTTATGCTGGCAATTTGGAGATGCAGGGATTATGTGTATGATGGAGCAGGGGATGGGGAAAGAGAACTGAAACTGTATCTTCCATAGTAGAAAATCAAAAGGTAGCGTTTAAAACAGAAACATCTAGGGACTCCCTTGATGGCCCAGTGTTTAAGGACTCCACCTTCCCACTGCAGGGGGCATGGGACCTATCCCTGGTAGAGGAACTAGGATTCCACATGCTGTGGAGAAAAAGCAAAACAAAACAAAAACTTTTTAAACCCCCCTAAAAACCCTGAAACATCTAGAGGTGGCAAGATGAGAAGACCAGAGATGATGGAGATGAATCTAGTCAGTTAAAAGAGCTGAAAGTGTCCATAGATGTGTCTGTAAATGTGGAGATGAGGGAAAAGCGTAGTGGACCAGACCACCTTCTGTTTTCATAGAAAACCTTACAATACTTGGTATGTCTTTAAACCACGTGTAAGTATCACTCCTGTTTTGTTTTTTTTTTTTTTTTTTTTTAAAGAATATAAGCTTTCTAGTGGCAAGGACCACAAGAGTCTGGTTCTATAAAATCCCCACTTGAAGTAGGTGTTCAAAAATCCCCACTTGAAGTAGGTGTTCAAAAAGTTGTTATTCGAATAATTGAAGTCACCTTACTTGAAGCTCTGAACAGCTCCTCATAAGGCATACACAGTATGATGATCACAATGCTTGTGATGCCTCCAGGGACTGCAGGTGGGGTCTGGCCCTGCAAATTCCTCTCCCTGACTCTTCCTCTCATGCCTCTTTCAGGTGCTCACAGGCACACGGTTCCTTTCTGCCTCAGGAACATTTGCACATGCTGTTCTTCTACCTAAAAAGCTCTTCACCAACATCAGCTAGTTCTCTTCCATAAATCAGACTTCAGCTCCAATGTCACTTCCTCCAGGAGGTCCTCGTCTTCTGTCTCCCTCTCTTTACCACCAGCAGGCTTATCCCAGGATCCTCAAGGACCTTGTAGGTTATGTTACTACATTTACTCCTTATCTAGAAGACAGGGAGCCACCAAAGTGTTGCCAGCCAGCAAAGATTAAGATTGAACATTCTGGTAGGTCTGGGGCTCAGAGAATTACGAACAGTAGCAAGCAGCTTACTTGGGACACAGATGAGCCTTGCTCAACAAAAAGCGGCCTCATCCTGCCTCCCCAGGGCGCCTCTGTGATTCCCTATGTGTATTTCCCAGAATGGGGTATGGCTATCACTGGACAGGGGGGATAATTTTAGTGGCATATGGCCAAATATTTTGCAGAGTTACATATTTTCTTAATGTACTAAAGAGTCGTGTCCAACTCTTTTTTGTGTGGGTTCCGCCAGGTTCCTCTGTCAATGGGATTTCTCAGGCAAGAAAAGTGGAGTGGGTTGCCATTTCCTTCTCCAGGGGATCTTCCCGACCTAGGAATCAAACCGGAGTCTCTTCTGTCTCCCGCATCAGCAGGCTGGCAGGGGGGTTTTTCACCACTAGTGCCACCTTGGAAGCCCTAATTTTATCTATTTATTTTTGGCTGTGCGGGCTTTTCTCTAGTTGCAGCGAGTGGGGGCTACTCTCCGGCTGCAGTGTGCAGATTCACACTGCAGGGGCTTCTTGGTGCGGAGCACAGGCTCTAGGGTGGGAAGACTTCAGCAGCTGTGGCACGTGGGCTCAACAGCTGTGGCTCCTGGGCTCCAGAGTTCAGGCTCAACAGCTGCCTCACATGGGCTTAGTTGCTCTGCAGCATGTGGGATCTTTTTATTTTTGGCTGTGCGGGCTTTTCTCTAGTTGCAGCGAGTGGGGGCTACTCTCCGGCTGCAGTGTGCAGATTCACACTGCAGGGGCTTCTTGGTGCGGAGCACAGGCTCTAGGGTGGGAAGACTTCAGCAGCTGTGGCACGTGGGCTCAACAGCTGTGGCTCCTGGGCTCCAGAGCACAGGCTCAACAGCTGCCTCACATGGGCTTAGTTGCTCTGCAGCATGTGGGATCTTTCCAGATCAGAGACAGAACCCATGTCTCCTGCATTGGCAGGTGGATTCTTTACCACTGAGCCACCAGGGAAGCCCAAAGACTTGCATATTTATTTCAACTGGTATTCAAAAATACAACTTTCATGATTTCACGGCCATTATTGCTTAGGACAAACTTCGTGAGGTTCATATTCAATTGACCAACTAAGATTTGGAGCCTCTTGGTCAAATCAAATTTGTCACATACCCTAAAAACCCCTCCACGTCTTTCTCTATTCAAGTCTCCTGCCTGAAACACCTTTCCTACCCACTGCTTTGGAAATTCTGTGTACCATTCAAAGTCCCAGTTGAATCCCTGCTCAGGTACGTGGCCTTCAATTAGGGTAGGAGGTTGTTATAGTGGTTAAAAGCCAAGACTTACCAAAGTTTAGGCTTTGGGTGATAATGATGTATCAATATAGGTTCACGAATTGTAACAAATGCACCATTCTCAGTGTGAGATGTTTCAAAGTGGGAGGAGGTTATGTGTCGGGGTAGTAGGCATAGGGAAACACTGCATCTTAGCTTGATTCTGCTGTGAATGTAAAAATGCTGTTAAAAACAAAACAAAAAAACAACCAAGAGTTCCCTAGTGGCCGAGTGGTTAGGATTCTAGGTTTTCACCGCAGAGGCTGCAGTCAGTCATTGGTGGGGGAACTGAGATCCTGCAAGCCCCGTGATTGGGCCAAAAAAAAAAAAAAAAAAAGCCAAGGCTTAGAAATTTGATCCTTAGCTAGCTGTGTGACTTTGGGCAAGATACTTCTCTGAACTTTTCCTCATCTGTTGGCTAGGAATTATAGTGCCTACCCTTAGAGGATTGTGGTGGGAATTTAATGTCATCATGCATATAAAAGTAATCAGTAAATGTCTACCATACAGTAGACATACAGTAGCCCTCTTCAAAAGTAACCTGTTATTTTCATGAGTATGGGAAGCAACGAATATGACTTTCCCTGCTGCTGTTGCTAAGTCGCTTCAGTCGTGTCCGACTCTGTGCGACCCCATAGACGGCAGCCCACCAGGCTGCCCTGTCTCTGGGATTCTCCAGGCAAGAACACTGGAGTGGGATGCCACTGCCTTCTCCGATGACTTTCCCTACCTACTTTAATTATTCGTCTTTGTACGCCTTTCACATAGTACGTGTTTAGGAAAAGCTGGCTGGTTGTTGGAGAATTTGCTGCCTTTGGAAGGGGCCATTCTCATTTACACCTCCACATCTCCTTATTCAGTGAGCAACAAGATGCTGGAGGTTACTGGATGTCCACACTCGAGTCCCATGCCTTCCTGAGTAGGATCCACGGCGGCTGGGGGAAGCCCTGGTGACCGCTCTGCCGCCGCCATGGCAGCTTCAACCCCATTTCTGGAAGCTAGCTCGGGAGGAGCAGGGTATCTAAAGTCAGTCTCCCCAAGGGCGGCCCTCCCGATGTCTTCGGGAACCTGTTCTCCCGCCCCGGCCGTGAGGAGTCTCTCCAGGAACCGGGCAAGGCGCTGCTCCCGGGAGCCACACGGTGGCGGCATAGAGCCGAGCTCCGCGCCCCACCTGGGAAGCGCTGGCAGAGGCAAAGCACCAAAGGGTGGCCTCCTGCTCCCCACCCTTTTTCCAGGACAGGTCATGGCATCCAGGCCGAGAGAACTGCAGGCCTAACCCACTTCATTACCTCCGAGTGGACCCTCGACTCCCGACCCTAGGCCGGGCAATCCCGGTTCGTTTGACTCGCCCTCCACGCCCGACAAACGCTGCCGGGGCTACCCCGCCGTGCCGCCAGTCCCGCGCAGCACACCTGGCGAGTACCGGGCCAGCTCGTGCTCGGAGTCAGGCTCCGAGCTCGCCGGACGCAGACCGAGCACCCAGCCCCAACTACCATAGTGCGCGGGCCGGAGGGATGGAGGTAGGCGTGGGCTCCGACTCTGAGGTCCTCACAGCCCGCACCTCCGGCCCGCTCCATCCTCGGCTTCCGCTTCCGGGCCTGCATCGTCTCCGAGCTTCTCTGAATGCCGCGAATCCCCTTCCTAACCAACCAAACCCAAGTCTCAAGGACTGAAAGCATCCCCAGGGCTCTACCTGTAGCGGGGTCCCCTTATCGACGGAGAGAGGCAAACAGGGCAAGCGCTGGCACATGCCGGGGCGGGGCTTTGGGGGCGGGGCCTCGGGCGGCACTTTGGGGCGGGCCCCTGGGGGCGGGGCCTCCGAGCTAGCGCTCCCGCGGGCCGGGAGGTACGCGAGGCGCGCGCAGGGTGCCGGGAGCGCGAACTACGCGGAAACGGGGTGGGGGCTCAGGGGGAGGGGAAAGCGCGAGACAGGGGGTTGAGCGGACGCCGGGGGTGGTTTGAGTGAGCGAGAGCAGGGCCGGCTAGACCTGGGAGGTGAATGGTCTGGCCCTGGGGTTGGGCCCGGATTTGGGGGTCCCAAAGTGCGAAGGGCCTGGGGTGAGGGGGCGAGGGGAAGAAAGAAGCAGGAACCCCGCCCACTTTCCGACCTGGGTTTCTTGGAAAGAGCCAGGAAATCTTGGTTGGGGCTTGATCTGTAGGCCGTGGTGTTTATAGAGATAGCTGATAGGGGGCCCCATATGGTTTTTATAGAGATGGCTGATAAAACACCCATTTCCCCCACATTCCAGGAAGTTCTCAGGCTTGTGCCCCAAGTGTTTGAGGGGGCTCAGCAGCACCCCCACGCTGAAGGGAGAGCCCTACCCCAAGAACCCAGGAAGGCCCTGTGGTCCCTCCAGAGCGTGCCTTCATCTTCAGTTTTAACAAGATTTGGGGGGAGAGAGGAAGTGTTGGAGGCCACAGGCCACATACATCTAGAAAGATCTTCAGGCCCGAGGGCCTTCACTCTTCCCATACCCTCCTGGCTCCAGCAAACCTTACCCTCCCTAGCAGAGGTATTAGAGGGGTCCCCATGGGGAGAAATGGAGCAATTTAAACTGGCTTTTTTCTATTGCAGTCTGCAAAAAAGGACGTGGGGGGAGGACTGAACATGAGGTGCCCTGTTAACTCTTCCTGCCCAGCCTAGAGGCTGGCAGGAGCTCAGAGTCCTTTTGTTTTCTGGTGTTCAGGTCTGCTGTAGGCCTGGGAAACACAGCTAGAAACTCTATGCCTGTTTTTTAAGCCCCTTAAGTGTTTCTCTTTTGTGTAAAAATAATTCATGCATATTATACTTTTTAATTAAACTTTACAAAAATATGGATTTGAAAATTGAAAAAAGTCTTCACTGATAATTGCTTAACATGTATAAAAATACAGACATACATAAAGGGGGTCAAACCGCATATAATTCTGCAACTTGCTGTATATTGTGGACATTTTTTGTGTATGTCATTTATAAAAATATTTTTAAGGAGTTCATAATATTCCAGAATATAGGTACTCCATAATTCTTTTGATCTTCTGCTGATAAACATTTAGTTTTATGCTTATGTTTATAATGATCTTCATGTTGTTTCATTTTAAATTACAAATGTGTGCTTATTGGAAAAATGTAAATAAAATATTGATAAAGGCAAGAAATATGGATAAAGGCAGCACCATATTCATACCAGCTAACTCCTTTATTTTGTAAGCTACATTTTATGGAACACTGACTGTATGCCAGATACCATGCTAAGTCATTCACGGAACAGCAATCTGAGGTTTGGAGAAATGTCTCCAGTGAGGCTTGCCCAAGGTCACACAGCTAGAAAGTGGCAGAGCCAGGACCCAACTTTATCTGATTCCAAAGCTTTCCTGGCATCTTCCTGTTAACATTCAGGTGTCTTTCCTTCCACCTTTTTTTTTTTTTTAAACATGCAACAGGACAAAAATACTCACATGTAAAGATGCACTGTTTTTCCTCCTCCCCAGGCTTAGTTCTTAGGAATCTTTGTAAGAAGGGCAGAGGGAGATGAATAGACCTAAGCAGAAGACTGGAGAGACCTGGAGGAATTTCCTTCCAGCCCCACTCAGGAAGAGCTGCTACTGAGAGAAGGGAGGGGAGCTGGCAGAGTTTGGGTGGTCAGGAATTTGGAAAAAAAGAGAAAACAGGGAGAGCTTGGGGAGCTGTTGTAACAGTGTGGAACTCTGAGGAAGAGAGATTTGGGAGGATTCTGGAAAGAGGTGTTGCCATGCGTTGTGCTGCATAACCCCTTTGCAGTATCCTCCAGAGAGCTTTGGTAACAAAGCCTTTTGTTTCCTGTCAGTGCTTTTTGCAGTTGGATCGATTTCTTTTGGGTGAGAAGGGAGCAAAAGAAGACAGCTTTCTCCAGGTTTGCATGCATTTTGTTTACATTTTCTTTTATGAAAATGAGATAGCCTCTCTACCCTTGCTCACTCGGTACCCACCCCCTAGAGTGCCCTGTCTTTCCCATATCCTTCTCCAGCCCCCTCATCCTCGAAGGCTCACCTCTCCACCTCTTTCCCTCCTGTTGGCCCTTGCTTTTTCCAAGTCCCTCATGATAGCCCAAACCAGGACAGATGACTGGCCCGTTGCTGGTAGGCCATATTGAGTAGGAATTTTGCCACCACCAGAATCTCTTTGGTTACAAAAAACTGTGCTGGTTTGCTGGTTTTAGAAATCTCCTGGTGTTGAGCAGAGTACCCACATTATCATTACCAGAGGAAGACTCTATAAACGAGTCTACCCATATCCTTTTGGCATCTGAGTAGTTGAGGAAGACCCAAAGCAGTCAAGCACCGAACAGAGCACCGAACTTAGAGAAAAGACAGAACATGATCAACTTCAGGAGTGGGTGTTGGTCTCTCATTGCCTGGGCATCTCTTGCAGGGATGAGCACAGGGAATTCACTGTATTCACTGTTTTGTGCCACAGAGGAAAGACCTTGCTTGTCCTCTCTAAGAGGAGGACAGATACAGCTGTGGGTTTGGCTAGATGCCAAATGACCGACATGCTTTAAGCAGAGATGAAAGAGTACTCATGACACCTGAAACAAGGAAGGAGACACAACGAGTGAGAAGTCCAGCACTGGTTGCACAGGCTCTGTCTCCTGCTTAGGAAGACAGGGCCCACTCTCATGTGATTGAATAGGGTTAAAAAACTGCAGACAAGAGACTTTCTCAACATTTGGCCATCGTGACTCTTGTTTCCATCTTTGTTTTGACTGCTAAGAAACTCAGAACTTTAAAAAGAAATCAACATTTTGTTTATTTAAAATTTTTAGTTTTGTCCACGCTGGATCTTTGCTTCCTGTGGCCTTTCTCTAGTTGCGGTGAGTGGGGACTACTCTCTAGTTGCAGTGCGCTGGCGTCTCGTTGCAGAGGCGAGTGGGCACGATAGTTGCGTTGCACGGGCTTAGTTACTTCACTGTATGTGGAATCTTCCTGGAGCCGGAATCGAACCTGTGTCTCCTCTGTTGGCAGGCAGATTCTTAATCACTAGACCACCAGAGAAGTCCCAGAACTTTTCTGCTGCTGGGTCAGTATTTTCTCTTAGTCCCAATTTTCTTAATTACTTGTTTTTAGCTTTTAAAAAACGTGTTGTTATGGAATATTTCAGCATTTATTTATTTATTTTTGGCTGCATCGGGTCTTAGTTGTGGTATTCCAGCTCCACTGTAGTTGTGGAGTGCAGGCGTAGGGGCCCCAAGTCATGTGGGATCTTAGTGCCCCAACCAGGGGTCAAACCAGCATCTGCTGTATTAGAAGGTAGATTCTTAACCAGTGGACCACCAGAGAGGTCCCTTTATTATGGAAGATTTCAAACACATGAAAGTGGAGAGAAAGTAATAAATTTTCACATGCCTATAACCCATCCTCAATAATTATCAACATTTTGCCAATCTTGTTTCATCTGCCTTCCCACTTTTCCTTCCCTCTGAAGTATTATAAAGCACACCCAGACATCATATCATTTCACTGGAATTATTTCAACATGTGTCCTTAAATGACAGGGCTTTTTCAAACACAACAGCAATGCCACTATCGTAACTAACAAAATTAATACCAATTCCTTAAAACCTTTTAATACCTAGTTCATGTTCAGATTTCTTTAATAGTTTGTTTGTTTCAATCAGAACTCAAATAAAGCTCATATAGTTCATTTATTTGATATATCTCATAAGTAACTTTTCCTCTGTAACAGTTTTCACTTTTCTTTTCTATTCTTTCATTTTTAATGCTATTTATTTATAAAGGAAACCAGAGCATTTGTTCTATAAAGCTTCCCACATCCCAGAAGATTTGGCTGGTTGCTTCCTGATGGTGTAGTTTATTGTATCTTGAATTTCCAGTAGACTGAACGTTGGATCTAGAGCTTGATCGTGTGTGTTAGTCGCTCAGTCATGTCCAACTCTTTGCGACCCCATGGGCTGTAGCCTGCCCGGCTCCTCTGTCCATGGGATTTTCTAGGCAAGGATACTGGAGTTGGCTGCCATTTCTTTCTCTAGGGGATCTTCCCGACCCAGGGACTGAACCCAGGTCTCCCGCATTGCAGGCAGATGCTTTACTATTTGAGCTACTAGGGAAGCCCCAGAGCTTGATTAGGTTTAATGTCTTTGGCAAGCATACCTTATTGGCGATAGTGTGGTCTACTTGTTATTATGTCATTAATCAGTTCAGTTCAGCTGCTCAATCATGTCTGACTCTTTGTGACCCCATGAACCACAGCACGCCAGGCGTCCCTGTCCATCACCAACTCCCGGAGTCAACCCAAACCCATGTCCATTGAATCAGTGATGCCACCCAACCATCTCATCCTCTGTCGCCCCCTTCTCCTCCTGCCTTCAATATTTCCCAGCATCAGGGTGTTTTCAAATGAGTCAGCTCTTCGCATCAGGTGGCCAAAGTATTGGAGTTTCAGCTTCAACATCAGTCCTTCCAATGAACACCCAGGACTGATCTCCTTTAGGATGGATGGGTTGGATCTCCTTGCAGTCCAAGGGATTCTCAAGAGTATTCTCCAACACCACAGTCCAAAAGCATCAATTCTTCGGCGCTTAGCTTTCTTTATAGTCCAACTCTCAAATGCATACATGACTACTGGAAAAACCATAGCCTTGACTAGACGGACCTTTGTTGACAAAGTAATATCTCTGCTTTTTAATATGCTGTCTAGGTTGGTCATAACTTTCCTTCCAAGGAGTAAGCGTCTTTTTATTTCATGGCTGCAGTCACCATCTTCAGTGATTTTGGAGCCCAGAAAAATAAAGTCCCTCACTGTTTCCACTGTTTCCCCATCTATCTGCCATGAAGTGATGGGACCAGATGCCATGATCTTAGTTTTCTGAATGTTGAGCTTTAAGCCAACTTTTTCACTCTCCTCTTTCACTTTCATCAAGAGGCTTT